>JASDQU010244497.1:59002-69967 GCA_032191745.1 Picea mariana
TATGGACCACCTATAGATTTCAAATCCGTTTCAAAAATTCTTACTATATATGAATGTGAAAATCAACCAATATTTAAATCCCAAATTTAGAAAGAGAGTCAAATTAAAAAACAAGGGTTTCTACATAAGGGAATGATCATAAAAATCCAAGACTAAATTCTCAATGCATTGCTCCAATGTAAGGATACTAATATGGCTAGTATCCTCTTTTTCAACATATGAACCTTATTTATACTCTTGGAAGTTGGTTAATCTCATTGGTAACAAAAATTAGGGTTGTACATGTATACAAAACCTATAATTCCCGCTCAAGAGCACACAATTAATTTGCATTTATTATTTTTTACAACTTTTGAGAGGCATACATTCCTTGCATGTAGGGAAAGCACATATTATACACTTATTTCCTTAAGGAAAAATATGTATACCAAGAAAAGTCATTTTTAAACTGATTTGAGTGGAACAAAGATACTAAAATGGATATATCTTGTCCAAAAGAGTCATTAATGATCAATGATGACCAAATAATGTTGTAAAAAATTCCCCCTAACATATGAGGTTAGAAGGGAAGATGATGGATGAAATACATTATAATATTGTAGAGGAATCAAATAAGTGGAATTAGTTGGAGTCCAATTGATGAAATCAGAGCTGGCAAAAACAAATAAAAAACAGATATAAACAAAACAAGGGACATTGGGAGTATATGCTCCAGAATCCTCTGGAGGGGAAATTGTATTAATTTATCATTCTTGTGTGTCTTTCTATTGTACAAATGGTCCATTTATATAATTATAGGTGACCATAGCAACTATTTCATAATTAGATGATTAGTTCAACAATATGCATAACTCTCTCCACAATATCTCCTAAAATATTTCCATGAATCTCTCAATAGATCTTCATCCCTAACTTCTCTCATTCCTCCTCATCTCTGATTCATATGTAGACTTCTATAATTAGTCTACATCATTTAATTTATTCATTAAACATCACAAGTAGGAGTTATTCTTTCATACTCTCTTTAATGAGTACTTGTGATCTTGATATGCAATCTTTGTCTCTCTGTCTCTTCAACCGTCTTTTGAATGGTCCCATATTCATCTTCTATTATTTTTTTCTTCGTCGCACTTTATCTTCATATTTAGTTTTTTGTCTTGTTGTATTCATCCTCATTCCATCTTGTACCCACAAAACATAAACATTGTTGAATTCCATATAAAAAAGTTACAATCCACCTGAATACATGGGTTGCTAGTCATTGTATCTACCGATTCTCTAGGAAACATTCTTTCGTACATGGTTCATCAACCATTCTTCCATCACATGTCCTCATACATGTACCTTTTACCCCCCCTACATCATCATTAGTCATGATCATCCTAGGTTTTCTTTGGCTTACCCGTAACCATACCCTCAATGCACCTACATCATACTACCAAGGAACAAAAAACTTATTCATGGGCTCTTGTCCATGATTTTATCAATGTTGCTACCATGGTTGGTAGATTGGCTCCTCTGACCCACTTTTCCTCCAGGTCTAGTTTCCATATCACAAACTTCTATTTCACAGTTTGTTTTTCTTAAACCACACAAGTCCCTTTTTCATGACTTGCAATCTCCATGGTTGCCACAAATCAATGTTTCTGCTAGTCATGTACTGCCTCAAATCTTATGTCAGTTGTGGACTGCCTCAAATCGATGGTTCTTCCCACGGTTGAGCTTCTTCTTCTAACTCGCCAATTCTTCATTTCCTTCAACAAGTTCTCTCTCATGACAAATGTTTTTTTCTTACCACAAACCTTTCACAACAAAGTGATTTTTATAACACCATGAACCTTTCAATATACAAATTATGGGGGATAAATTCCTCATTAATCTTACGTCAAGTACACATGCAATTTCATTTCAACTTAGGCTAATCTAACCTTTATATAAACATAATACCAAGACCTTTTTCAAACATTATTCAAGGGCCATTAAACTTCTTATGGATGTATTTTTCATGGATTCACGATATCTCAATTTTGAACACATGGTACCTTATTCTTACCTTGCTTTGCTTCTTTCTTCTTGTCTTTGCTTTGTGTCTCCATCTCCCCTTTTTGCACTTCATTCTTATTTATTTTGATGCATCAAACTTTCTTCCTTGTGCTTGCTACTTCTCTTTCATTGCTTCATTCTTTATGTCCATTTTCATGTGCCATTTTCTTCACTACTTTATCCTTCTCTATCCTTTCCTCTTTTCTCTTCAATATGCCCTTGCCTTTTGCTTCTTCTATTCATGTCTAAGAGTCCTTCATCTTTATTCTTCTTACATATTTTTGTGGCATTTTCCTTCTACTAGGCCCTTCATTTTTCTATCCATTTCTTTCTTAATCTCTTGTACGTTCCTTTGAGCTTCAATGTGCTCACATTCTTCTCTCTCTTTTGGCCTCAATGTGCCTCTTCTGCTTCAACAAGTGTTTCTTACCTTGCTATATACCTCACCTAGGTTGCCTCTTTCTTTGAACCTGGTATTTTGTTATTTATGGTCCTTATTCGCCTTGGACCTTCTCTATGAGATTTTATCTGCTCTTCACTTTTCACTTTTCAAGCTTCAATAGTTGTAGGGATTCTTCTTGCCACTAAATTCCTCTCTTTTCTATTTTGGTCTTCTACTTGCTTGCACCTTTTTTTTTTTCCTGACAACTTCTTATGTCATAGAGTCAACATCTTCATCGCTCTTCATTTGTCTACTTCATTTGTGTAGTATTCTTCTTTCCATTGTCATCTACAACTACAATATTCTTCATTCATCTGCAATTACATGCTAACAAATAATATGTTTCTTGTTGGAGTTGATCAAGGTCAAACAAGACACCTATGACCTTGGCTTGGCAAACATAATTGACACACCAATGACATGATTTGACATGACTTTACTTTGACATTAAAAATTTAAACGACTTCAACTCTTTACATCAAGAAACTCTCATGTAATGTCTTGATCATAAAATTAAACTTTGGGTGTAGGGTACCATAGAACATGTACCCAAACTTTAACTTGTCATTGACACTAATTTAACTTGTACAGAGACTTCATTACAAACTTTGACAATTTTCAAATCTTCATGAACTTTACATGACTCTCTTGTCACTTATAACTTTTATTAGGCTTTTGGCATCACCTAGTAAAAGGACTCCATATTCAAAAATTTATGTAACAAGATGAGCCATTTTCAACCACTCTTCTCAAATATATGCATATCGCTTACCTATTACAAATTTAATGCAAATAATGATGTCTTTACTTATATATTTACATTAAAATAGCTTTGTAATTTATTCACGTTGAACTACCTTGTTGTTGCATCAAAAAAATCCTCTCTTTTTGTTAAAGTTGTTTTACCTTTCAAAATGAAATTTTCTTCTCTATCATTCAAATCGCTTCACCTTTCTCTATCTAGCTGTTCATATTATTTCAGGCTGTGTTCTTGATCACATCAAATTGCTCAAACTTGGATATATTTCCATCATGTTTCTTTACTCCAAACCCATATCGTCGATTTTAGTATGCTTGCAATTGTATTCAGTTCCTTTGAAAAATCATTGTGGCACTGTCTCTATGCTTTGTTTCCTCTCCCTTCTCAATAAATTGGCATTCTCACACAGATACATTGATCCATTTCAATTCAGTGTAAGTCAACTAAAAAAAATATCTCTTCTCAGTCTAATGTTGTAAGAAATCTTGTGCAACGCCTAATTCAATGGCCTTGATCAACAATTTGGTGTGTTGCAACTTTTCAACCTTAGCTCTAGTGGTGTTACAATAAATCAGAAACATCCAAAACATAATGTTTCCAACAACAATTGAACCAGCACAAAAATAACAACTTCTCCACCAATCCTCAGCTCCACATGCTCTGATAAATAATGACTTTATTTGAGAGCGGCTCCTCCTAGGTTCGTCTCCACTAAACCTTGGCCCTAGTCAAATGGCTTGAAAAATAATAGATTCAGCCCTCAATTGTTATGTAGAGTCTTCATTCAGTGACTCTGGATCTTACACAGTTGCCTTTCACTCAACGTTTCAGGCCACGACTTTAAAACACCATGTTGTTCACTCATGTAGAAAATCCTATCAACTATAAATTGAATATCCACGGAAGAAAAAAGTTGGTCAAAACATGTAACTTAAATCATGACCTTTAAATCACAAATTACAAAATGATAAGAAGAAGTGCCCTACCTTATCCTAACATGGCAATAAACTAGAATAGTCACAATGGTATAATCTGGGAAGTCATCACAACATATTGGGACTTATATGATAATAAGAGATTGAATGTGTATAATTAGTAAGTTTTGATATCAATAACATTGCCTTGCTTGGTTTCAGCTGGATATGTACAAAATTATCAGGGGATTAGGTAAGTAACCCATTGTGTAATAAGTTGGAAGTAGGATGATCATGTCAAGTTGATGGGCATGCCATCTGCGGCTTATAAGTATCTTGGTATAGATATTTGTTATCAAGGGAAGTAAGGTCAAATTCTATGCTATGGAATAAAATTGGGGAATTTCAATGGTAAAATAATTGTTGTATGGAATATATCACCAAGACAGAGTCATTCCTAGATACAAGTGGATAAATCATGATAGAAAACTTAAATCACGATGACCTAGATAGAGAAAAGAGAATGGTGAGTTAATAGTAGATGCACTTTTCTATCGATGATTTAAGACATGCCAGTAATGCTATTAATAACTTATTGTTGAATTCCATTGAATAAGAACATGTGCCTAGATTGTTGTGACTTTATATGACGTGGACTTACTTGAAAGTGTTAATAATGTACTAAAATGAGGAAAATATATGAGAATCTCTAGCATCTAATTGATGTGTCGACTACACATACCCACATAAAATATCATTCTTATTGTTGTAAGATGACAAATTATAATCAAAAGATGATTGATACCTTAACGATATCACATGGCATTCATAGTATTTCATGATAACTTTTTGTAGAGTAAAATTGGACTAACAAACTATAATCATAGTAGATCCATGTACTAGATAGGTGTTTTGATGGTCTTTCTTGCATTATATGTGATAATTGTTAATCATTTCTTATATTTTCATGCATATGAATGACTTTGATTTTGTCGATGAATCAAGATAGGAGTGTTCATTATATTTTATTGTATGTTATGCATTGAGTAGATTAATCACGATACGAGTGTTCATGACATTTTATTGTTCCGCATATGCTATGCATTGAGATGATGATCATATTCATGATGTTATGAAATCTTATGAGCACATGTGGTTCCATTCTATTTTATGTTGATGAAATGTTTACGATGGCTTGTTATAGTTGCGTGTGAATCTTTGATGATGATACAATGATGTGATGTTCTTTTGAAAATGATATATCATGATGTGATGACATGTTTTAATTGCACATGGTTCCATGATGATGGTATTTCAAGATGAGATGCTCTTATGATGGCATGTGATAGCATGTGGTGCCTCACTATTCAGGATGTTGTGAATTCTCATGATGACATGTGACAATTAGCATGTGGTTATTTTCTATGAGATGATGATGTTATGATTAAAATTAATGTCGCTCATGGGGTGTAGGGAAGTCGATGATGGAGTGCATTTTTAAGGCACTCTGTTATGTGAAGTCACCGATTCGAAACCCTGGATTACCTTGTGTGTCGTGTATGGGGCATCGTGGGAACACCTGGAGGTTATAGTGATAACAATTGGATAACACAACCACGTGTCACGTGAGTATGTGCCCAACTAGTTGTTGATTCCACCAATAAAAAAAAATGATTATAACTAATTCCTTGGTTGCATGATTTGAGGCGGCGATTGATAGGAAATCCACCAATGGGCCAAGAGGTTTGGTTCATTCAATGATCTCATGGGATCCCATACCTATGAAGGAGAATATATATAAAGTAACACCTTATTGGCTAGCGATAAACTCAATCGCTAAATTTATGCTATTGGTTATTTTACCTTATCGGATGATTGGGGGGACTTAGTACCATATTGAGGAGGCTAGAGTGTTGACACTGGAGTTGTGATGTCAAAAGTATGGAAGGATGGTGGGGGTTGTACTCACCATGGAGTTGTGAGGTTGGAATTTCATTGCCTGGGGCTGAGTGTCTAGTTGGAGTTAGGGGGGAAGTCATTAATCTATGACCCATATGATATCTAATATGTTTCACTATGGAATCCCCTCAATGCTTAAATAAAAATAGTAAAGGGATCTCTAATTGAATATTTCACAAGGCACAATACTTGCTAAGGTTTTGCAAATGGGGTATCAAGCTAAGTGGGATTGATTGTGGATAAAAATCCATAGTTAAGAGTGCTTGATCTAGAGGAGTCTTGGGATGGGTGATTGCTCGGGAAGTCTTGGTTACCATGTGTAAGCCCCAAAGATGATGATTGATGCTATGTGATTCATTTCACTAGTTTCAATCCCACTTCTTCACCCCTGTTAGAATCACCTGATGCAATGAGTGCTAAGTGGACTATTTAAATCATGAGAGTTATTGGTTAATTGTGACTAATACTCATGGATATGGGTCATATATTAATGACTTACTCTACATAGTTAATCCCCAAAATAATATCTAATATGTTGCACTACGGAACCCCCTCGATGCTTAAATCAAAAGAGTAAAGGGAGCTCTAAATGAATAACTCATAAGTAACAATACTTGTAAAGTTTTTGCAAATGGGATAACAAGCTAAGCAGGCTTGATTGTGGGGAAAAATCCATAGTTAAGCATGCTTGAGCTAGAGGAGTCTTATGATGGGTCACCTCTCGAGAAGTTCTGACTACCGAGTGCAATCCTCAGAGGTGATGATTGATGCTATGTGATTCATCTCACTAGTTTCAATCCCACTTCTTCACCCCTGTGAGCATCACTAGATGACGTGAGTGCTAAGTGGACTATTCAAATCATGAGAATTATTAGTGAGTTGCAACTAATAATCATGGATATGGGTCATATATTAATGACTTACTCTACACAGTTAATCCCAAAAATGATATCTAATATGTTGCATTTCAAAATCCCCTCGATGCTTAAATAAAAAGACTAAAAGGAGCCCAACTGAATAGTTCATAAGGCACAATACTTGCTAAGGTTTTGAAAATTAGGTAGAAATCTAAGTGGGCTTGATTATGGCGAAAAATCCATAGTTGAGGGTGCTTAAAGCAAAAGAGTCTAGTGATGGGTGAATGCCTGGGAAGTCCCGGTGACTGAGTGAAAGCCTCGGAGGTGATGATTGATGCTATGTGATTAATTTCACTAGTTTCAATCCCACTTCTTCACCCTTGTGAGCATCACCCGATGCAATGAGTGCTAAGTGGAATATTCAAATCATGAGAATTATTGGTAAGTTGTGACTAATACTCATGGATATGGGTCATAGATTAATGACTTACTATATGCAACTAATCCAAAAAATGATATCTAATAGGGTAGTACCACACAATGGGGTGGTCATAGGTGGATAGTGATCATTGATGCTTGATAGATTTAAGCACTGAAGAAAGTTGTAAATGAAATTACGGTTTGATATATATTTTTTATTTTTATTTTTACCCTAGCTTGATGTACCCGATATCTTGACGCACCGGTGCATTTGTGGGTATCTAACACATTGGAATTATTTCTTAATTATTTTTTCAAAACCAATATTTTATTACAAGGGCTTATAACCCAACTTCAGTGTGCATAATTTTGGTGCCCACCATGTGATTATTATGTTATAGCACCAATGTTGCAACTGAGTTTTTATAAAACACATTAGTTATATTTTTTAAACCAATATTTTAATTTAAAATATTTAAACCTAATTCAGTGTACCATATATTTTGATGCATCGGTGCATTTGTACGTATGTGTAGCACCAACAATATTTTTAAAATTGTTTTGAAACCAATATTTTATTAGAAATGTGTGCAACCTAACATTGGTGTGTGTGTCTATGGTGTGCATTGGTGTTATTATTAAGCTAGCGCACTGGTGCTACAATGACGTACTTGTTAGGTGTATTAGTAGCATTTTGTTATTTACTTTTTAAAATTGTTATTTCAATTCAAAACATTTAAACCTAATACAATGCACAATATATCACGACACATGGATGCATTTATTGGTGTAGAGAGCACTGGGAATAGCTATATAGATATAACCCATCTCTCTCTCTCTCTCTCTCTCTCTGTGTGTGTGTGTGTGTGTGTGTGTGTGTGTGTGTGTGTGTGTGTGTGTGTGTATATATATATATAGCCATTATTTCATTACAAATGCATGCAACCTAATATATGTGTACATGTGTGTTGTGTTTACTGGTGTGATTGTTAAGGCAATAAACCAATGGGATAGTTGGACACACCGGTAACATTTAAAAAAAAATGATATTTTAATTCAAAATATTTAAACCTAAATTGGTACACCATATAGAACAATGCATTGGTGTACATAGTGGTAAAATATGCATCAAATATAGTTGTTTTTAATTATTTTAAATCAATATTTATTATAAATTATTGAAACATGGTGCACATGTATTGGTATGCACTAATGTGCTTATTGAGTGAGTGCATCGATGTGACAAATATGGATTAAGCGCATTGATCAAAAAACATTTGCTAAAACCTTCGGTTGCTTGCTTCCGCTAGAAACCCTTTGCTATAAATGAAGAAGGGAGAAGTGGTACCACTAAAACCTCCATTAATTGGTGTTTTCATTATAATGATTATCTCTTCACATTGAAAAGTATCAAATTCTACAACCTTCCAGGAAAACACTGTGACATATCATGTCAAAAGAAGGAATGGTTGTTTATCTTAATAAGGTTAAAGTTATCCGAGACCCACAAAAACCATGACTTTTTTTTAACCATAACAAAAATAATTTTATTAATTATAAAAGGGTTGTAGCTAGGCTAATAATGGATACATAGGATTTCCCAATACTTCAGAAAAGAAAATAAGTAGTTCTCTATAGCTACAAGAATAATTTCACAATGTTGGACACACCTACCACACTTAGAGGTGGGGGGGGGGGTGTGGTGAATGAATGTGGGGATCTTTTTCCCAAAACTTCCCTCTTACACAAAACTCATTAGTTAGCATTCAACATTTACTCATTACTCATTGATGTCATTAATAATCAGTTAGATGTGAATACATATCAGCAACATATATCAACAATATATCATCAACAAATCATCTCCACAAGGAACACAAGGAACACAAGATGTATGTACAATTTTTCTTTTTATTATGGACTTCAATCCGAGGGTTTTTTAGCAACAACTAAATAGAGTACNTTATAATCAATTATATGTGAATACATATCAACAACATATATCAACGACATATCATCAACAAATAATCTCCACAAGGAACAAAAAGAACACAAGATGTATGTACAATTTTTCTTTTTATTATGGACTTCAATCCGAGGGTTTTTTAGCAACAACTAAATAGAGTACAACTCTACAAGAGCACTAGCTCTATATGTAAGACTCAACTTACATTCTCAAAACCAACTGAGATGAGGCAACAATCCTCAACAGATATCAATCTGTCAACATAAACAAGTGCATCAACCATGCACCAACCTGTGCCAAACAACCTGTTATCAACCTGTACCATAAACAAGTGGATCCAACCATGTACCAAGTATATACCAATCATGTGTCAAATAATCATCAACAATGACTCATCAATATGTACCAACATCATCAACTATACACCTCATGTATGTGCCAACTAATCAACTGCTTGTCTCAACCATGACTAGTTTTGGATTAGTCAACAACCCCAACTTGAAATAAGCATAGCTTTGTACCTGTAATGAATAAAGATATAAAACGGATACACAATGTTCTTCAGTGTTTTTTATGCAATTCCTTCAGGTGGAACTATTTGGAACCTCTCAGAAAAGCTGCTATAGAAAAAATGGCATACCATGCTAAATTCTGACTTATTCTAGAGAGCGACCTTGTAGAGCGTGGCGCACACAAAATGTTCGTTGAATTGATCTAAAACTATTACACAACATAGTAAAGCTTGTACCCTAACCAAAACATTTGGTATCACTTAATTTGGATCTTTTATGAAGAGGTTATGACATTTTTACCCGAAACACCTGTTTTTGACTAGTTTTAGAACTAGCCACAAACCCTATTTTCCACGGAGTGTAACTCCCAAAATACACCAACAAAGAAGCTGGATTTTTTACCAATGATACTTGGGTATGTTTTCTCAATTTCATAGCAATTTCATGGTCTGAATCATTATAGAAAAAAATTTATAGCGAAAATGGTGAGATGACCTGTAAATAACATACCTTAGAAAGCATCATCAAAAGAATTTATCCTCCCTTCAATTCCGACCCTCTTTTCTTCAACTTCCTTCTGAAATTCGGCTTAGATATCCTTGGTTACCTCAGTCACCTATATATATTCAATATTCTCAAGTGTTCCACACCAAAAATGCTCAAGAAGCTCTCCATCAATACTCCAAAAGATATTCTCACAAGAAGCTCTCCATTGATCCACAAAAAGGATGATCTACAAGAGACCATTGCTATCTTATTTATACTTTCATACTCTAGGTCACTTAACCCATTTTTAGGCCACTTAACCCATTTCTATGTCACTTAACCTATTTTCCTTATTTTAGGGTTAACCACTTTCCATAAATAGAAATTTCTTTAATATTTTATCATTTAAGTATTCCTTCTTGATTTTCTCATCTTACTTTATTATTTCTTGATTTTTTTTTACTTCTCTTTATTATTTAAATAATCCACCTTGACTTTGTCACCTTACTTTATCATTTAAATAATGATTTCTTCTTTTAGGTCACTTAACCCATTTCTAGGTCACTTAACCCATTTTCCTTATTTTTAATGTTAACCACTTTCCAT
>JASDQU010244498.1:18519-40955 GCA_032191745.1 Picea mariana
TAAAAGTAAAGACCATCAGTCACACATAAAGTACATACAGAGACAGATTTTCACGAGGAAACCCATAAAGGGAGAAAACCTCTTCTTCTTCGAAATGATAGGCAGTCTTTTTCAGTTTTGTACATCATTTACGATTGAGCACCAACTCAATGTGAGGCTGCTACCTTTTTTTTACAAGCTGCAACTTGTTTGAGAGCACCAGCTCTCTGATTTCTCTAGCACCCACTAGAAGGAAGCACCAACTCCCTGAGTATTCCAACACCAACTTCCTGAATGTTCCAGCACCAACTAGATGGAAGCACCAACTTCTAGTTACACAGGATCCAACCTGTATAACAGAGAACACTTATTCTCCCTAGCACCACCCTGCCACCTTGGTTTCTATGGCTACAGCCAGATGGAAGCTACAAATTCTTGTGTTCACGCACCCACTTGAACCTCTGAGGACTATAGTCCTCTCGAGCACCTCCCAACCTCCCTAGAATATCAAAATAATAAATACACAGACAATTTCCCAGATAAATCAATTCTTACCTTCCTTTCTTTGTTCTGTAAGTCTGATCTATTCTTCTATTATGCTCTGTATTTTCTCTTGCTCTGTTATTCTGTTCTGCGTTCCCTTTCACTCTGCACATCTGCTTCCTTTCCTACCACGCATCCTCTTTTGTATTCTTCCTTACTGTTTCAATCCTTTCCTCACCAGAACAACCCCCTTGACACAATCTGTTTCATCTTCTTTTATACACACAGGCACAACGTTTCAACTTCCCAACTCCTTGGGAAAAACATGACAACTGTCCAGCCAACCAAAACGCCAATTGATCGACAACTAATTTGAAATCATGAGTTCGTTTTACTAACGGATTTGTAACTGGAAGATTTAAATGTGTGTGGAAGAACAATAACCCTCTGATCACATTCAAACCTTATCTGCACCGCTGGATAATCTTCATTATTCTTTCCTTTTAAATCAGGTTTCGGTATTCCTCATTTTCAATGTTCTTTTCACTTGTAAATCCCGATACACAAAATTCCATAAATTGGTCAAATCAATGATCCATATCATAATTAGATCTGACGATTCAGATTGAATTGGGAATTCACTCATCGCGAAATTGAAATCCTTGTTGCACTTGTTTCTTTTCCTTTCAAAAACATGATCCTCAAAACTCCGATCAATGGTTCAGATGTGATCCTGATTTGACGGCTCAGATTACGTCGAGATTTTGCATATCGGGAAATCGGGATTCCTATTGCATTATTTCTTTGACATTTCCAAAACGCGATCCTCGAAACTCTGACGCACTCTTTACACACTAGATCTCCTGGCTAGGCTCCTGGCCCATATTACTATTATCCCCATGACCGCAGCCAAACCTCCTTGCAATTTTAAAGACCGTGCAGGTTCTCCTCGATCCAACGATGGTCAGACCTTGCACTTGGATCTGACGGCTGAGACCTGTCCTTCTCTTTAGTGTGCTCTTCTTGTCTATATTTAGATCTGATGGCCCTCGTTCTATCAGGATTTCACCTTGGCTTTTCCCGATGGTAAACCTCGTGCAACTTCTGTCTGATCTGATGGCTGACGGGATTCTGCTTCCGATCTGACGGCTCAGATCCTCTCTCCGAAAAGGGCTGTAAACTACGGTCCTGAATCATTTTGGATTCAACAGTTACGATTGAACCGTGATTCTGTTGCAATCTAACTGATACAAACTTATCAATGACAACAACCATTCGCTGTCTGCAAATTTTCCATCAATGACAACAATGATCAACACGCATTCGCTGCTTGTTCAATATTTGCCAACTCTAATCCCTCTGGAAACAGAATGGATGCCATAGTGGCTACAAGGTATGCCCCTCTAGTCCTACCTTAGCCAATGAATCCTCTCCCTGCTGAAGATTACTTGAAGTATATGCCTAAATTCACTGGAGAGGAGGACATAACTATTGAATAACACCTTGTTGCCTTCTACAGTTACGCAGACAACCTAAACATTGAAAATGAAGATGTCTAGATGAGAGTCTTTGTCCAGAGCCTTGATGCTGAGGTTAGGAAATGATTTAGGGGACTGACCTCTAGATCCATTGCTGGGATTGAAGCTCTAAATAATGCCTTATTAAGACAGTGGGGAGATAAAAAAATTTCATGTATTACACGACAGAGTTTGGGTCGTTGAAGAGAAAGAAGGAGAGTTTGTCTTAGACTTCTTCAAAAGATTCAATAAAATGTATAATAAGATCCCTGTTGAGATAAAACCCTCATAAGCCTCTACCAAAATCACTTATGCTAGTGCATTTGACCTTGATTTCTACCTCCTTCTTAGAGAAACAAGGGCTACCTCCTTGGCTAACATGCAAGATGCAGCCCTAGAAGTAGAATCCAATGTGTTAGCAATTAACAGGCTCAGAAGAAAATCTGATAGAGACAAGGAAAGAGGGAGGTATGAAGCCTCAACCTCTGGCTATTCTATTTCTTACCCTCAAGTAGATGAATTGACAAAGATAGTAAAGTCTTTGTCTGCAGAGTGGAGAAAATGAAAATGGAGGGGAAGATGATATACATAAATCCTCAAAATGTTGACAATAGAGGCAACTTCAGAAGGCCGAACAACAATGTTCCTCAGATTATGCCAAGGGAACAAAGGGATAGAGATATAAATGATCAGAGAATACCGGCTCCTTTTCAAAACAACCTTGTTATTGATAAGGAAGAGGAAGAAGAAGCGCTAGACCCTGGAATTCATTGTATTGAGGACACCTCTCCTTTCCCTCATTTAACTCAATCTGCATATGAATAATTCCTCATGAACAACCAAATAAATGAGTTGAGTAAGGGGGAGAAATCCCATGATATCATTCCCAACAAATACAACCTCAAGTCAAAGAAGAAAGAAGGGAAGTTTGACATCCATGATTAGCCTCTCATAGCAGAGAAGCCTACTAAGCATGCAACAAATACTACCAAGGAAAAGAAAGCTCAGAGTTTCTCACCAAATTCCTAAGCCTCCTTCCTCCTTTAACTTTGAGCATGAAATTCAAAAAATCAGAATTCTTGTGCCCCTTTCAGAGCTAGTCAAACATGAAGATTTCAAAAGGTCCCTCTCTAAATTGTTGTAGTCTAAGTCATCCTGCCATTCTGTAGACTTAGTGAACCTCCAACATGAAAAGACAACAGTCATCCTAGGTCCTATGATAGAAGATAGAGATGATTCATCCCATCCCTTCTACACATCCCTAAACATACATGATAAGGTGCTGCATAATTTCCTGATGGATTTAGGGGCTTCCCATAATATCATGCCCAAAACAATCATGGAAGAGTTGGGAATAGAAGTCACAAAATCTCATCATGATTTGTACTCCTTTGACTCTAGGAGGGTGCAATGTCTCGGGGTCATCAAAGATCTCGTGGTAACCTTGTTTCAGCTGCCCATGAAAGGTGTGGTCATGGATATCATGGTGGTTGATGTTCCTCCCAATTTTTCCATCCTATTGTCAATATATTGGACTAAAAATCTTGGGGGAACGTTACATATGGACCTCACATATGCTACCATTCTGGTCTTTGGATGGGAGAACAAAAGACTGTATAGAGAAGCTCAGCTGACCTACATTGTTAGTGATGAATCAGACCCCACCAATCATCCCATATTTTCCCTTGATACTGATTTGGGATTCATCTTGTTTCAACTCACCAACACCCCAGAGGCTCCTCTTCAAATCAGAAAGCAACCAATTACCCCCCATGAAGATTCTTCTGCAATCACCTCTGTATGGTAAATGTTCTTTGATGGAGCTTCTTCTAAAGATGGTGTTGGTGCTGGGGTATTTTTTGTTTCCCCTGCTAAGGAAACTATATCTCTGTCATACAAATTAGAGTTTGAAGCCACCAATAATGTGGCAGAGTATGAAGCTCTTGTTTTGGGATTAAGGGCTACAAAGGACATGGGGATTAAAGAGATATCTGTGTTTGGGGATGATGAGCTACTTATTCAGTAGATCAAAAATATTTATCAGGCCAAACACCCTTGGCTTAGGAGCTACAAAAATGAATCCAAGGACCTCATTGACAGGTTTTTCCTAGCTTTCAATATATCATGCATTCCAAAAGGAGAAAACACTGTGGTTGATTCCCTAGCTATTTTAGTGAGAAATTTCAAAGTCCCTCTGCCACTTAAGCTCAGGTATGATACAGAAGTAAAATACAAGCCCTCCATACCTGACAATGTCAAGCATTGGAAGGTTTTTGAGGATGATCTTGAAATCAAAAGATTCTTGGAGACTGTTGAGGAGTTTTCAACATTGCACATTGATCAAGACCCTGCTTCTGAAGCCGATCCTTATGTTGATGTTCTTCTGAACAAGATTGTTGATCATCATATTGTTCAACTACCTAGCAATCACATTCCAAAGGGACTGGTTCCTTTGGAAAGGATTTTTGATAGAAATGATGTGGCAGTAAAGGGTAAAATCTTAAATGATAATGCTGATACAACTGAGTGCAACATTGGCACAAAGAAGGAGCCAAAGTTTGTCAAATTTTCAAGCAGCTTGACAAGAGAGCAGAGGACCGAGTATGCTGAGTTATTAAGAGAATTTGATGATGTTTTTGCTTGGACCTATGAAGACCTCAAAACATATGACACAGTTGTCCTTGAGCATAAGATCCCACTGAAAGAAGAGGTTAAGCCATTTAAGAAGAAGCTAAGATAGATTAATCCTATGTTGCTTCCTGCCATGGAGAGAGAAGTAAAGAAACTGTTGGATGCCCAAATCATTGTCCCTTTGAGATATTCTGAACGGGTGGCCAATCTATTCCTAGTGAGAAAGAAAAGTGGAGAAATCAGACTCTATGTCAATTTCAAAAATCTGAATAGGAGCTCAAAGAAGGACAATTACCCCTTACCAAATATGGAACATATATTACAAAGGGTAACTGGTGCATCAAGGATATCCATGATTGATGGATTTTTGGGCTACAATAAGATATCAGTCCTACCTGAGGACAGAGAAAAGACAACCTTCACCACTCCTTGGGGCACATTCATGTATGCCAAAATGCCCTTTGGATTGATGAATGTAGGGGAAACATTTCAGTGAGCCATGGACATAGCCTTCATTGGGGAGAAGAATCAGTTTTTGGTGATCTATATGGATGACATAACAATATTTTCCAGATCTGATAAAGAACATTGTTCTCATCTGAGGAAGGTCTTCTTGAAATGCAGAAGATTTGGTCTTTCCTTGAATCCTAAAAAATCTCTTTTTTCCATGAAGGAGGGAAAGTTGTTGGGGCATATAGTATCTTCCGAGGGAGTGAGAATTGATCTGAGCAGGGTGGAGGCAATTTAAACCCTGCCACTTTCCAGGTCCAGGAAATAATTCCAGTATTGTTTGGGAAAAATTAAATTTTTAAGGAGGTTTGTTTCAAATTTTGTTGAGTTGGTAAAGCATATCACAACCATGCTCGGGAAGGGGAATGAAGTAAAATGGACTGTTGAACCCAGGGAATCCTTTGACTAAATCAAAAGGGCATTGACTGAGGCACCTATTCTTATCAGTCCTGATTGTTCCAAGGAATTTCTGATATTTTCTTTAACTTCCTCC
The DNA here is from genome assembly GCA_032191745.1 of Picea mariana. Classification (NCBI taxonomy): domain Eukaryota; kingdom Viridiplantae; phylum Streptophyta; class Pinopsida; order Pinales; family Pinaceae; genus Picea; species Picea mariana. The sequence continues at coordinate 24,133 of JASDQU010244498.1, forward strand.
GATACAATGGTTATTGTTCTACTACAGAAGAATAATGCAGGGCTGGAGCATCCTGTTTCTTTTTTCAGCAGAGCATTGAGGGATACTGAGATCAGGTATGAAATCATGGAAAAGCAAGCCTATGCCTTGGTGAAATCTTTCAAATCTTTTAGAGTTTATGTCCTACACTCAAAGTTCATTACATATGTTCCTTCAACTTCTGTGAAGGACATTCTTATTCAACCTAACATAGTCGAGAAGAGGAGCAAATGGATTGCGAAAATCCTTGAGTTTGATTTGGAAATAAAGCCCACCAAGCTAGTTAAAGGGCAAGGTTTAGCCAAGATGTTGGTTGAATGTAATTGTAAAGCCTTGGGTGTTAGCTTCATCAATTTTTTCTCAGAAAATCAACAGGCTGAGTTGTCTAACAAAGGTTCTTAGGACAACTTACAATTAGCAGAATGCACCTGGTATGAATACATTATATATTTTCTGCAAGAATTAAAGCCTCCTGATGGAATGGGAAAGAGCAAGGCAAGAAATTTAAAGCTCAAAGCAATCAAATATTTCCTTATTGACCAGGTCTTGTATTGCAAATACCCTCTAGGAGTGCTTCTAATATGTCTAGACCCATAGGAGGGCCAAAGAATTTTGTTTGATTTTCATAGCAGCCTATGTGGGGGACACCATTTCTGGAAGAACATAGCCTACAAAATTCTCAGGGTTGGGTACTATGGGCCCACTTTATTCACCGATGTCTACCACTAAATCCCTGCCACTAAATCCTATAGTAGCTTCGACACTGATCAGAATCTGGACCGGGGGTCAAAATTTAGCCCAAACATCAAAGTGTTCGGAATTGCTTCACAACGGACAGGTGTGTAGGCCTCATCCTCATGAACCCAATGCACTTCGAATAGGTTCAAAAATACATCGGACGAGTGAGATACTGCGTTTTGTTTGATTTGCCAAACAGGCAAAAATAAATGCTGACTGTACAGTCCATACAGTTGACGTCCCAAGGTTGTACAACTAACATGGCATAATGCTGACGTGGCAGGAGCTGAGTTGGAAGTCGGGTGGTAGATACGGGGATGAATATATTACTGACACGTGGTATCATTGTGGCAAATGGTATGGTGCCATGTGGCCCAGGCGTGGGATACCACATGGCACCTTGGGTTTGGTGTTTAAAAGTTTGTGGGAGTCTGTAGGACTCGACCCCGCGACCTCCAGGCAGGGGTAATGTCTTGGCAAAGGCTACCCAACTGGCGTGCTATACAATGGTTCTTAATATATATATATATATATATATATATATATGTTAATATATATTTAAACTCGAATGTGTTAAGTTTTGGCGTGGATGTCCAGGCTGGGGCTTTGACCCAACCCCCATTTATACCCATATGACCATGCCATGCAACCCATGGCCATTTAAATGCATGGGAATCCAACCAACAACCATGCACCCAACAAGTGTCACAGCCACATTCAGTCTTGAAACGAGGGCCTAAAATCATGTTGGGACGTGGCCATATGGTCCGCCATGCACCCAACACCTCCGCCCTTTGAGGCCTTAAGTTCGCTAACGGTGCGATAGTTTAGCACCAATCAAGTGAACGATGTGCGTGTTGGGTTTATGCATGGGAAACACCTAGAAGCCAGGTTAATCACACATGAGGTGCGAATTGGCGAACCAGAGACAACAAGCTTGAAGGAGGAAAATGGCAGGAGGCCTATCTTCTTCATTTTTTGGCCAAATGAGGTGCCGAAAAAGCCCAGCTAGGGGTTTTTGGATGTTTTGAATCCATTGGTACAGTTTTCGAAGGCATTTGGAGACTTCTATTGCAAGTTGAGGTTTCAGAGAACTCGAGGGAGCTTAGGGCCAGCATTGAATGAGGCCATGCCCGCGGGAGCCAAAGTCCATTTTCAGTGATTGAATAGTCATTCTTGACTAATTGAGATGCTTTGAACTCACTGGGACAGGTTTCATAGGCATTTTAGGACTTTTACGGGTGTTTTTAGCCACAAGGAAGCTCAGGGAAGCTCAAGGCCACCAGTGGAAGAGGTCATGCCCGGATGAGCCATGGTCTATTTTCAGAGTTCTAATAGTCATTTTTGGGGTTTTTATGTATTTTGAACCCAATGGTACAATTATTAAATCCATTGGAATTGAGTAGTATCTTGTAAAATAATATTTGAAAAACTAATACCAAAGATCCTAGTCCATTGATGGAGGCTCAAGATGTAGCCCAGTTGGGGGTGAACTCCTTTATCATGTTGTCATTGTTGTGAGTTTTTGCTGGTTATTATTTGCTGCACTTTATGTTGTTGTTGTATTCTTTAAAGAACACATTTAACCTTTTAAAAAAACTCACACATAAACACCTAAAAGATGCATAAACTTGACACATAATTTCTCTTGCACAACTAAGACATTCAACAAGGTCCTGAAGTTTATTTTAATGGAGTAGAGGGTGCTTGAATAGAAAAAAAAGACAGCCCCCTATTTTCAGATCAGGTGGTATCAGAGCATAGTTTTTCACATGTGATTGTCATTGATAGCTAGAGATTTAGCTGTTGGTATTATTGTGCAAGTTTTGTGTTGAAGTTTGATATCTTGCAAGGATGGAGGAAGCTTCAAACAATTAAAGTTCTCATACATATTCATTATCCAAGTTCTTTGACAAAGATATTTTGAAGGCATTTGTAACCATGAGAGATATGGTGCAAGATATGTGGGAAGATAGGAAGGAGAGCATTGTCCTTCAAGAGTAGTTGATGGCCATGAAGGAGGAGAAGCACCAACTTCTTGAAAAGTTGCATGAGATGGAGACTCAGCTCCATGAGGCAAAGGAAACCCTTACCAAGTACATGCATGAACATGAGGTATGTAATGTTGGTTTGTCTTCAAATTCCTCTCAAGATGAATGCTTTGGTGTTTTTGAAAATCACACTAGAGGAATAGGGTCCAAGTTATTGTTAAAAATGGGCTATGAAGGTAGAGGGTTAGGCAAGAATTCACAAGGAATTGTTGACCCTATTGTTGTTGAGGAGAGGCCCAAGTATAGGGGTCTTGGATATGAACAAAAGGATGGAGCATATTCCAAAGTTGAGGAGACAAGGGAAACAATTCCAAGAAAAAAATTTGTTTCAAGTTCAATACCTCAAGCATGAAAAGTGTGTGCTCAAGATGAATGCACATGTGAGAAAAAAGAGAGTTGCAATAGCCATGAGGATAAGAACATTGTTGCTGGTATTCGAAAGAGAGCTAGTAACTCTCCAAATTCACCTCCTCGAGAAGGTGATAAAGGTGAATGTTCAAGAAATTTTGTTGTAACTTCAATCCCTCAAGCATGCAAAGTATGTGTTCAAGATGAATGCAAATGTGTGAAACAAGAGAGTTGTGATAGCCATGAGGACAGGAACACTGTTGTTGGTCTTCAAAGGAGAGCTGGTAACTCTTCAAATTCACCTCCTCAAGAAGGCGATAAAGGTGAATGTTCAAGGTATATTTCTACATGTAATTCGGTTTCTTTTGATTATGTTAAGAATGGTAAATTTGCATGTAAAAATGGAAGAAAAATTCCATGTACATATTGTGGTTTAGATAACCATCATGTTGCAAGATGTTGGAAAAGATTGACCACATTCAGGAAACTTTCCAAGCAAAGACAACTTGAAAAGAAGATGCAAAAGATTTGCACTCACTGCCAGAAGAGGGGTCATCTCATTGACCAATGTTGGACATTACATCTAACCACCCATTCACAGCATAAGAAGCATATGGATAAAGAGACTGACAAGAATGGAAGAGGAGATTCCATCATTGATGTGAGTCAAGATGATTCACAAGAAGACAATTTTCAGTAGAAAAAGTCACCATTGAATTGGCTTGGTAAGAAATGGTTAGATTTCTTGAGCAAGTAACGCTTGCATTGTTATGTTTGTAGATGAACATTTCAGCCTTATGTATTCATTTATGTTGAAAGTATGACAAGTTGTAGCAGTTTATCATAACTTGTATGATGCAAGTTTGCATGTGGATGAAATTCTATTGAAGGCATTCTTGTTGTTGCACAACTTCGCCAGGAGGATGTAAAAGATGGGTATGATACTCACTTATTGCAGCCATATAGCTTTTCATTTCAGCTCTTATGTACCCACATGTTTTTGGGTTTATGTACTTATGTTTGTACTTGAAGGAGAGTTGAAGAGCTATCCACATGCATGTGATTTTGTATGTGTGTAAACAATGAACTTTTTGATAGTTTCATTGTGAGTGACACATGATTGTAACATGGTTGTGTATCATGAATGTCAACTTTTGGAATGTTGATATGTTTCAAATGAGTCTCGACTTGTGTCGATGTTGTCTTGACGACTATGTTGTGTCAATCATATTTTTTCGACTTATGTTTAGTCAATGGTGTTTGTTGGCTTGTAAGTCGATATTGAGTACACCAAGATGTAGGAAAATGCCATGTACTTTGATGAAGTACAAGATGCAGCAGTTATTTCTTTAAGAGCAAAAAGACTGTGTTAGCATCATTTACATTCGTGTATAAAGTTTGTTTTCAAGATTGATGGTTTTCTTGGTTTGTGACAAGATGTCGCAGGAAAGTATTTTGCAGCCATTGTAGAGCAGATTGTGTTGATGCCAAAGAGTTCACAAGAGGGACTTGATTCTCAGTGGGAAGGCTAACATTATTCCAAGCACAAAGAGAATAGTGGGTCAGCAGCAGCCAGAGAACATGGGTTGAGGGACATAGTCAGTTGCAGTGCAAGGCATGTCAAGGTACCCAGGTGATTGCCAAAAAGACTTTTCAAGTAGAATCAATTTATAGAACTTGGAAGTAGAAGAGTATTGAAGCTCAGAAAGATAATCATCAACTTTTGTGGGTCCAAAATCCTTTCAGTGGAAAAGTGTGATCAGAATTTGGACCAATGGTCAAAATTTAGCCCAAAAATCAAAGTGTTCAGAATCACTTCAAAACAGAAAGTTGCGTAGGCCTCATCCTCACAAAACCAACGCACTTTGAACGGGTTCAAACGGACATTGGATGAGTGAGATATCACGTTTTGTTCAATTTGCCAAACATGTAAAAAAAAATGCTCACTCTATAGTTCATATAGTCCATACAACTGACGTGGCATGATGCTGATGTGGTAGGAGCTGAGTTGGAAGTCAGGTGGTAGACACATGGATGAATAGATTACTGACACATGGCATCATCGTGGCAAATAGTATGGTGCCACATGGCCCAGGCGTGGGCTGCCACACCTTGGGTTTGGTGTTTAAAAGTTTGTGGGAGTCCGCAGTACTTGACCCCATGACCTCTGGGTAGGGGTAACGCCTTGGAAAAGGATGCCCAGATGACATGCCATACGATGGTTCTTAATATATATATATATGTGTGTGTGTGTGTGTGTGTGTGTGTGTGTTAATATATATTTAAACTCGAATGTGTTAATTTTTGGTGCGAATGTCTGGGTTGGGGCTTAGCCCCAGCCCCCGTTTATACCCATATGACCATGCCATGTGACCCATGGACATTTAAATGTGTGGGAGTCCAACCAAGAACCATGCACTCGACATGTGTCGCAACCACATTCAATCTTGAAACAAGGGCCTAAAATCGCGTTGGGACATGGCCATATGGTCCCCCATGCACCCAACACCTCCGCCCTTTGAGGCCCTAAGTCTGATAATGGTGAAACAGTTTAGAACCAATCATAGGAAAAGTGCACATGATGGTTTTAGGCATGGGAAAGCCCAGAATCCAGGTTACTCACACAAGAGGTGTGAATTGGCGAACCAAAGACAACAAGCTTGAAGGCGGAAAATGGCAGGAGGCCTATCTTCTTTAGTTTTTGGCCAAATGAGGTACTGAAAAATCCCAGCTAGGGGTTTTTGGATGTTCTGAATCCATTGGTACAATTTTCAAAGGCATTTGGAGACTTATATTGCATTTTTTTCTACATTGAAGTTTCAGAGAACTCAAGGGAGCTTAGGGCCACCATTGAAGGAGGCCATGCCTAGGGGAGCCAAAGTCCATTTTCAGTGACTGAATAGTCATTCTTGACTAATTGAGATTATATGAACTCATTGGGACAAGTTTCAGAGGCATTTGATGGATTTTACAGATGTTTTTTTCCACAAGGAAGCTCAGGGAAGCTCAAGGCCACCAGTAGAAGAGGTCATGCCCGGATGAGCCATGGTCTGTTTTCAGAGTTCTAATAGTCATTTTTGGGGTTTTTATGTATTCTGAACCCAATGGTATAGTCAATAAATCCATTGGAGTTGAGAAGTAGATTGTAAAAGAATATTTAACAAACTAATCCCAAAGATCCTAGTCCATTGATGGAGGCTCAAGGAGATGTAGCCCAGTTGGGGGTGAACTCCTTTATCATGTTGTCATTGTTGTGAGTTTTTACTGGTTATTATTTGCTGCACTTTATGTTGTTGTTGTATTCTTTAAACAACACATTTAACCTTTTAAAAAATCTCACACATAAACACCTGAAAGATGCATAAACATGGCACATAATTTCTCTTGCACAACTAGGACATTGAGCAAGGTCCTGAAGTTTATTTTAATGGAGTAGAGGGTGCTTGCATAGAAAAACAAGTCAACCCCCTATTTTCAGATCATGTGGTATCAGAGCATAGTTTTTCTCATGTTATTTCCATTGATAGCTAGATATTTAGTTGTTGGTATTATTGTGCAAGTTTTATGTTGAAGTTTGATATCTTGCAAGGATGGAGGAAGATTCAAACAATGAAAGTTATCATACATCTTCATTAGCCAAGTTCTTTGACAAAGAGATGTTGAAGGCATTTGTAACCATGAGAGATATGGTGCAAGAGATGTGGGAAGATAGGAAGGAGAGCATTGTCCTTCAAGAGTAGTTGATGGCCATGAAGGAGGAGAAGCACCAACTTCTTGAAAAGTTTCATGAGATGGAGACTCAGCTCCATGAGGCAAAGGAAACCCTTACCAAGTACATGCATGAACATGAGGTATGTAATGTTGGTTTTTATTCAAATTCCTCTCAAGATGAATGCTTTTGTGTTTTTGAAAATCACACTAGAGGAATAGGGTCCAAGTTATTGTTAAAAATGGGCTATGAAGGTAGAGGGTTAGGAAAGCATGCAGAAGGCATTGTTGAGCCTATTGTTGTTGAGGAGAGGCCCAAGTATAGGGGTCTTGGATAAGAACAAAAAGATGGAGCATATTCCAAAGTTGAAGAGACAAGGGAAACAATTCCAAGAACAACTTTTGTTTCAAGTTCAATCCCTCAAGCATGAAAAGTGTGTGTTCAAGATGAATGCACATGTGCGAACCAAGAGAGTTGTGACAACCATGAGGACAAGAACATTGTTGTTGGTCTTCGAAAGAGAGCTAGTAACTCTTCAAATTTGCCTCCTCAAGAAGGCATTAAAGGTGAATGTTCAAGAACTTGTGTTGTAAGTTCAATACCTCAAGCATACAAAGTATGTGTTCAAGATGAATGCAAATGTGTGAAACAAGAGAGTTGTGAGAGCCATGAGGACAAGAACAATTTTGTTGGTCTTCAAAGGAGAGCTGGTAACTCTTCAAATTCACCTCCTCAAGAAGGTGATAAAGGTGAATGTTCAAGGTATATTTCTGCCTGTAATTCGGTTGCTTTTGATTATGTTAAGCATGGTAGATTTGCATGTAAAAATGGAAGAAAAATTCCATGTACATATTGTGCTTTAGATAACCATCATGTTGCAAGATGTTGGAAAATATTGACCACATTCAGGAAACTTTCCAAGAAAAGACAACTTGAAAAGAAGATGCAAAAGATTTGCACTCACTGCCAGAAGAGTGGTCATCTCATAGACCAATGTTGGCCATTGCATCCAACCACCCATTCACAGCACAAGAAGCAGATGGATAAAGAGACTGGCAAGAATGGAAGAGGAGATTCCATCATTGATGTGAGTCAAGATGATTCACAAGAAGATGATTTTCAGTAGAAAAATTCACCATTGAATTGGCTTGGTAAGAAATGGTTAGATTTCTTGAGCAAGTAAGGCTTGCATTGTTCTATTTGTAGATGCACATTTCATCCTTATGTGTTCATTTCTGTTGAAAGTATGACAAGTTGTAGCAGTTTATCATAATTTGTATGATGCAAATTTTCATGTGAATGCAATTCTATTGAAGGCATTCTTGTTGTTGCACAACTTCGCCAGGAGGATGTAAAAGATGGGTATGATACTCACTTATTTCAACCATATAGCTTTTCACTTCAGCTCTTATGTACCCACATGTTTTTGGGTTTATGTACTTATGTTTGTACTTGAAGGAGAGTTGAAGAGCTATGCACATGCATGTGATTTTGTATGTGTGTAAACAATGAAATTTGTGATAGTTTCATTATGAGTGTCTCATGATTGTAACATGGTTGTGTATCATGAATGTCAGATTTTGGGATGTCGATATGTTTCAAATGAGTCTCGACTTGTGTCGATGTTGTCTTGACGACTATGTTGTGTCGATCATATTTTTTCAACTTATGTTTAGTCGATGGTGTTTGTTGGCTTGTAAGTCGATATTGAGTACACCAAGATACAGGAAAATGCCATGTACTTTGATGAAGTAAAAGATGCGATAGTTATTGCTTGAAGAGAAAAAATACTGTGTTGGCATCATTTACATTCTTGTAAAAAGTTTGTTTTCAAGATTGATGGTTTTCTTGGTTTGTGACAAGATGTCGCAGGAAAGTATTTTGCACCCATTGTAGAGCAGATTGTGTTGATGCCAAAGAGTTCAAAAGAGGGACTTGATTCTCAGTGGGAAGGATGACAGTCTTCCAAGCACAAAGAGAATAGTGGGTCAACAACAGCCAAATAATAGGGGTTGAGGGACATAGCCACTTGTAGTGCAAGGCATGTCAAGGTACCCAGGTGATTGCCAAAAAGACTTTTCAAGTAGAATCAGTTGATAGAACTTGGAAGTAAAAGAGTATTGAAGCTTAGGCAGATAATCATCATCTTTTGTGGGTCCAAAATCCTTTCAGTGGGAAGGTGTGATCAGAATCTGGACCAGGGGTCAAAATTTAGCCCAAAAATCAAAGTGTTCAGAATCACTTCAAAATAGATAGGTGCATAGACCTCATCCTCACGAACCCAACCCACTTCGAATGGGTTCAAACAGACATCAGATGAGTGAGATATCACGTTTTGTTTGATTTGCCAAACAGGCAAAAAAAAATGCTGACTGTATAGTCCATACAGTCAACGTGGTAGGGTCGTACAACTGATGTGGCATGATGATGATGTGGCAGGAGATGAGTTGGAAATTGGGTGGAAGACATGTGGAGGAATAGATTGCTGACACATCTGACACATGGCATCATTGTGGCAAATGGTATGGTGCCATGTGGCCTAGGCGTGGGCTGCCACGTGGCACCATGGGTTTGGTGCTTAAGAGTTTGTGGGAGTCCACAGGACTCGACCCCATGACCTCCAGGTAGGGGTAAATCCTTGGAAAAGGCCTCCCATATGGTGTGCCATACGATCATTTTTAATATATATATATATATATATATATGTGTGTGTTAATATATATTTAAACTTGAATGTGTTAAGTTTTGGCGAGGATGTCTGGGTTGAGGCTTATCCCCGGCCCTCGTTTATACCTATATGACCATGCCATGCGACCCATGGCCAATTAAATGCATGGGAGTCCAACCAACGACCATGCACCTAGCACGTGTCACAGCCACAATCAATCTTGAAATGAGGGACTAAAATCGTGTTAGGACATGGCCATATGGTCCCCCATGCACCCAACACCTCCGCCCTTTGAGGCCCTAATTTCGCTAACGGTGCGATAGTTTAGCACCAATAATGGGAATGGTGCACATCATGGGTTTAGGCATGGGAAATGCCCAGAAGCCAGGTTACTCACACAGGAGGTGCGAATTGGCGAACCAGAGACAACAAGCTTGAAGGAGGAAAATGGCAGGAGGCCTATCTTCTTCATTTTTTGGCCAAATGAGGTGCCGAAAAAGCCCAGCTAGGGGTTTCTAGATGTTCTGAATCCATTGGTACAGTTTTCAAAGTCATTTGGAGACTTCTATTATAGGTTTTTCTACATTGAAGTTTCAGAGAGCTCGAGGGAGCTTAGGGCCACCATTGAAGGAGGCCATGCCTAGGGGAACCAAAGTCCATTTTCAGCGACTGAATAGTCATTATTGACTAATTGAGACTCTATGAACTCATTGGGATAGGTTTCAGAGGAATTTGAGGACTTTTATAGGTGTTTTTTTCCACAAGGAAGCTCAGGGAAGCTCAAGGCCACCAGTAGAAGAGGTCATGCCTGGATGAGCCATGGTCTGTTTTCAGAGTTCTAATAGTAATTTTTGGGGTTTTTATGTATTTTGAACCCAATGGTACAGTCAGTAAATCCATTGGAGTTGAGCAGTATATTGTAAAGTAATCTTTGGAAAACTAATCCCAGAGAACCTAGTCCATTGATGGAGGCTCAAGGAGATGTAGCCCAGTTGGGGATGAACTCCTTTATCATGTTGTCATTGTTGTGAGTTTTTGCTGGTTATTATTTGTTATACTTTATTTTTCCATTGTATTCTTTAAACAACACTCTTAACCTTTTAAAAAACCTCACACATAAACACCTAAAAGATGCATAAACTTGACACATAATTTCTCTTGCACAACTAAGACATTGATCAAGGTCCTGAAGTTTATTTTATTGCAGTAGAGGGTGCTTGCATAGTAAAAAAATTCAGCCCCCTATTTTCAGATCAAGTGGTATCAAAGCATATTTTTTCTCATGTGATTTCCATTAATAGCTAGAGATTTAGCTGTTGGTATTATTGTGCAAGTTTTATGTTGAAGTTTGATATCTTGCAAGGATGGAGGAAGCTTCAAATAATAAAAGTTCTTATACATATTCATTAGCCAAGTTCTTTGACAAAGAGATGTTGAAGGTGTTTGTAACCATGAGAGATATGGTGCAAGAGATGTGGGAAGATAGGAAGGAGATCATTATCCTTCAAGAGAAGTTGATGTCCATGAAGGAGGAGAAGCACCAGCTTCCTGAAAAGTTGCATGAGATGGAGACTCAATTCCATGAGGCAAAGGAAACCCTTACCAAGTACATGCATGAACATGAGGTATGTAATGTTAGTTTTTCTTCAAATTCCTCTCAAGATGAATTCTTTGGTGTTTTTGAAAATCACACTAGAGGAATAGGGTCCAAGTTATTGTTAAAAATGGGCTATGAAGGTAGAGGGTTAGGAAAGCATGCACAAGGCATTGTTGAGCCTATTTTTGTTGAGAAGAGGCCCAAGTATAGGGGTCTTGGATATGAACAAAAAGATGGAGCATATTCCAAAGTTGAGGAGACAAGGGAAACAATTCCAAGAACAACTTTTGTTTCAAGTTCAATCCCTCAAGCATGCAAAGTGTGTGCTCAAGATGAATGCACATGTGTGAAACAAGAGAGTTGTTAGAGACATGAGGACAATAACATTGTTGTTGGTCTTCTAAAGAGAGCTATTAACTCTTCAAATTCACCTTCTCAAGAAGGCGATAAAGGTGAATGTTCAAGAACTTTTGTTGTAAGTTCAATCCCTCAAGCATGAAAAGTATGTGTTCAAGATGAATGAGAATGTGTGAAACAAGAGAGTTGCGATAGCCATGAGGACAAGAACATTGTTGTTGGTCTTCAAATTCACCTCCTCAATAAGGCGATAAAGGTGAATGTTGAAGGTATATTTCTGCCTGTAATTCGGTTTCTTTTGATTATGTTAAGCATGGTAAATTTGCATGTAAAAATGGAAGAGAAAGTCCATGTACATATTGTGGTTTAGATAACCATCATGTTGCAAGATGTTGGAAACGATTGACCACATTCAGGAAACTGTCCAAGCAAAGACAACTTGAAAAGAAGATGCAAAAGATTTGCACTCACTGCCAGAAGAGGGGTCATCTTATTGACCAATGTTGGACATTGCATCCAACCACCCATTCACAGCACAAGAAGCAATTGACCAGCAGTAAATCCATTGGAGTTGAGCAACAACTTGTAAAAGAATCTTTGACAAACTAATCCCAGAGAGCCTAGTCCATTGATGGAGGCTCAAGGAGATGTAGCCCAGTTGGGGGTGAACTTCTTTATCATGTTGTCATTGTTGTGAGTTTTTGCTGGTTATTATTTTCTGCACTTTATGTTGTTGTTGTATTCTCTAAACAACAAATTTAACCTTTTAAAAAATCTCACACATAATCACCTAAAAGATGCATAAACTTGACACATAATTCCTCTTGCACAACTAAGACATTGAGAAAGTTCCTGAAGTTTATTTTAATGGAGTAGAGGGTGCTCACATAGCAAAACAAGTCAGCCCCCTATTTTCAGATCAGACACCCTTTCAGCAATGGGGGTTGTACTTCATTGGGGAGATTCATCTTGCTTCAAGTGGTCAACACAGATAGATCTTAACTGCAATAGATTATTTCACCAAATGGATAGAAGTTATCCCCACCAAGAGTGCTTCACACAAAGTGATCATTGTCTTTCTTGAAGATATCATGGCAAGGTTTGGCTGTCCAAACAGAATTATCACTGATAATGTTGCATCCTTCAAGTCTGGACCATTGATCAAGTTCTATGAGAAGTTTGGGATTTCATTAAATCACTCCACTCCTTATTATCCCCAAGGCAATGGACTGGCAGAGTCCTCTAACAAAATATTGATCAAGCTTATTAAAAGGATATTAGAAGAAAATAAGAAGGCCTAGGATTCAAATATGGAATTTTCTTTGTGGGTTGATCAAGTGAGGACAAAGAGATCCCTAGGCATCTCCCCTTTCCAACTTGTTTATGGGACAAAAGTTGTTTTTCCTTCTCATATAGCTTTACCTGTAGAAAAAATCTTTTAGGATTATCAAGGAGATCTCGACAATATGATCAGATGAATCAATCAACTGGTGGAGGTCCAACATACTAGAGATAAAGTGATGGACAGAGCTCATGACCTTCAACAAATGATCAAGCAATCCTTTGACAGAAAAGCGATATAAGAAGATTTCCAGCTGGGAGATCTAGTGCTTAAATGGGATGCACCCAGACAAGACAGAGGAAAGCATGACAAGTTTGAAGCCCTTTGGATTGGGCCCTTCAAAATCTTTGAAGTGTTTTTAAATAATACTTACAGGTTGCAGGATTTGGAGGGTGAGGAGGTTTTTAATGGCCCTGTGAATGGGCATTTCCTGAAGAAGTGTTTTATTTGAGCCATAAGTAGCTCCCCTATGTTTTTAAATATTGTCTTCCTACTTTGTTTTTCAGTTTTAATACAGACTACACAACCCAACAACAAGTCACTGGAGCTACGTGTTCTTGGAAGCTCGTAGGGAGCATGCTATCCCCCCATGGAGCCTAATGTTATCACATATTCCTTTCAAGACCTTGGGGGTCTGTGTTTTCTTCCCGTGTCTGTAATTTTGATTTTCTTCTCCCCTTCTGTCGACCCGATCATGGTTTTCCTTTCCCATTTCATCATGTCCTTCTCTTTCATTTACATTCATCCTTCTCGATCAACTAGTCTTTCCCTGTCAATATGCCCAGAAGAGATTGACCCTGAATTCCTTTGTCTCTTCTGAAGGCTGACCCCTCTTCCTTTTCCCTCCATCACTGAACCTTTGCCTTCCCAAGCCTAATTCTGGTCAGCCAAATCCCCATTTCGACTGTCTGCAGCACTGAGAGTAGTTAAACAGTGACACAAAGAAAGCGAGCGGGCAAAGACTGGTTTCAACGGCGAGGATCTATCATCAAGGAAGGCTGATGGTCATCGGGTAAATTGAAGCCATGGAGTGGCCCAAGTTTTAGCATCAGGGCTTGTCCCTAATCGCCAAAGTTATGATTTAATTTGCACCATCCGATCCAGGCAAGGGACAAGTGGTAGCCTATTGTGCGATCCCAGGAGTCAACATTTCATGGTTTTTGCTAGCAAGCGTAGCCACAGCCTTACGCCACAAAATGTGAAGCCCCGAGAGCCTGGCCCATGGTCATAGCCTAGGGTCATATTGAAAGGAGTGGGCTAGTGAAGATGAGGGGTGCATGACTGTGGTGGACCCTTAGTGAAATGATAGCTATGCCAATCTGGTTGTTCAAGCAATAGACACGTGGTGCATTATTACGTCCCGTCGTGATTTCGGCTATCACAATTCTAAGTGACAAGGGGTCTCTCCTCTCCATTGCAGATATGAAAAATTGAAACCCCAAAACATCATGGGGGGGTCTGGGCCCACAGTCTTAGCGCCCAGTCATATGGAAGGTGGGTCAGTGACTTGGGGCCTTTAGGGAATCATCGTGGTTGTCGGTTCTAAGCAAATCCAACCGTCGAATTATAAAATAGCCATTTCACAAGTTTGGGCACCCAGGAAAAGGAAAGGAAGTGCATCGTGGATCCCTAGTGTAATAATTCTCGACACCGTCGAGACCATCGATCAAGGATCAATCTGAGCCATCCAAGCAAGAGACACACGGTCACAGCCTGGGGTCCCTTTGAGGGTAGAGCTAGAAGAAAGGGGAGCTAGCCTCTGAGCCTTGAGGAGCAGGCATGTGGTTGTCCCCTGTGCATGTAGTCTCGACCACCTACAATGGAAGAAATAAGTTAATAAAATTTGAGCAGGTGATTGAAACCTCATCTCAAGCCATGAATGAAAGGAGTGGGAGGTTTGGAGCAACTAAGCCTATGGTACTCCTGTGTGAAGGCTTTCCTACAAGAGCCATGTCAGTTTGAGCCTCCCCTGACAAAGGATCATTTGCATGCTAGGCTTGGAATTAATGGCTCAGCTACCCTCCTGCTGTCAGGGGGGGAAATTGCTCTGAGTATATATGCTCAGTTTTTGTATTTTTGAAAGGGTCGATGGTTGAGATAGGCTCTCGATTGTAAAGTTTTGATGAAGCACTGGTTCTTCTGGTTATGCATTTGCATTTTAGACTTCTGGTTTAATGAAATTCATCCTCTTTCCACCTCTCTGTAAACACTGTGTTAAAACACTCAAAATTGGAGGATCCAGTCGAGGGTATTTAATTTGTTTTGATGTATGTTTGATCATAGCAGTATTTGCACCAGTTTTAATCAGTTTCTTGTGTTGTATTATTTCTTTCTCACATTGGGTAGCTCAGAATTGGAGGATCCAATCGAGTTGTTATTGTAGCACTGTGGCATAGTTTTGATCATCGTATTGTTGTAACTGTGTCACCTAGGCACATTTCATTGTCTTGTCTTTCTTCTCCAAGCTACTAGAAAGACTGATGCTCATAGCAGTCTTGTTCACCATTCTAACCAAGTCTTCCCTCTACTCATTTTAAACTCAACTTATTGATGGAAGTTATATCAATACCTCACTTGTTCATGTATGCCCTGGTCCGGGTTTCTAAGTTAAAGCGATATTCTTCTGGGTCTGCATCCATTCGACCAACCCAATTTATTCATTCATGACATATAAAACTGATGGGTACTGGGCTTACCTTTGCTGCAATCCAGAGGTGACTTCTAGTGCTAATAGTATGAAATGGTAAATTCGTGGATACTTACACAACCATTCTCATAGGTCCTCATGAGGCTCCCATTGGATTTTGAGGAGGTCCCACCCCCCTCATCTGTGGACATTCATTCACCAAATGTACTTCTATGTAACATCTGGTACACTAGACTTACAGTCGTCTTGGTCTGGGTATTGTCAATTCTTGAATCTTCTCTGTAAGAATTGATATTTTTCCTTGTAGTTGCACCAAATTTGTGTCTGCTGGGGGTCTGATCACTCTCAAGCTCCCTGGATATCATTCCATGGCTTCAATATTTGTTGATTGCTCCAAGGAATCTGTCAAAGTGGCTATCCATTGTTGCATTAATGGAATCTGTGTCAGAGGTAGCAGTCCCTATATATACTATTATCTTTGATGTTCCTCATGAATTGGATGCGCTAACCTCCCCATAGCATATTTAAACTTCTGGTTATATTCCCTAATCGATTCACCTTCCCTTTGATAAATTTCGCACAACTCAGACAAAGCTTGTTGTTCTGACTGAGGTAGCTTAAAATCTACTATGAATTTTGCCTGTACTTTGTCAAGTGTGAACACTTGACATTGCACTCCTAGCACTCCTGGATCAATAGCCTTCATGTACCACTTGAGAGCACAACCTCTCAAGGTAGTCTGGAATTCGACCAATTTATTTGCATCTATAGTCCCTCTGGACCTCTAGATTGCTTCACATAAGAACCAATGTTTCTCAACATCCTCATATCCCTTACTGTTATCACTGAAATTTTGTCTACACATGGTGACAAGAACTCTGCATCGTCAAAATAGGAAAAAATTCATTCATGGCACAAGATTAATTCCTCAGCATTGCAAAAGGGTCAAAAAAACTATACAAATGACCAAAAATTTGAAATGTTCTTTACATCATCTGGGTGCACGTGCGTATGCACGTAACAGTAATGTACAAAGCGTGCATATGTGCATAAGGCGTGGCTGTTGGGTGAAAAACCCGCGTGCCTGCTAAACGACGCATTTATTGAAATTGGTCGGCCTCCCAACCACTAATGGATCAGCTCCCAAGTCGATTTGACACCAAATCCAAGCTCAATCCTCATGGTGGGCTGGTCAAAGAACTAATTGTGCCCTAAAGAGCCCCTTTTCACATTCAAAAGAGGTTGCATAATAACCCAATGCTTGGCTATAAAAATCCATGAATGACCACCATTTTCTCAAGGAATTCTTTGTATTGTTATGCTGTTGAGATTGCTAAGGACTCATTCT
>JASDQU010244498.1:41171-89090 GCA_032191745.1 Picea mariana
TGTGTTAAGTTTTGGTGAGGATGTCCAGATTGAGGCTTAGCCTCGGCCCCCGTTTATACCCATACGACCATGCCATGTGACCCATGGCCATTTAAATGAACGGGAGTCCAACCAATGACCACGCTCTTGACACATGTCACAACCACATTCAATCTTGAAATGAGGGACTAAAATCACACTGGGACGTGGCCATATGGTCCCCCATGCACCCAACACCTCCACCCTTTGAGGCCCTAATTCCACTAACAATGCGATAGTTTAGCACCAATCATGGGAAGGGTGCACATCATGGGAAACGCCAAGAAGCCAGGTTACTCACACAGGAGGTGCGAATTGGCGAACCAAAGACAACAAGCTTGAACGAGGAAAATGGCAGGAGGCCTATCTTCTTCATTTCTAGATTGAAGTTTCAGAGAGCTCGAGGGAGCTTAGGGCCACCATTGAAGGAGGCCATGCCCAGGGGAACCAAAGTCCATTTTTAGCGACTGAATAGTCATTATTGACTAATTGAGATTCTCTGAACTCATTGGGATAGGTTTCAGAGGAATTTGAGGACTTTTATAGGTGTTTTTTGCCACAAGGAAGCTCAAGGCCACCAGTAGAAGAGGTCATGCCCGGATGAGCCATGGTCTGTTTTCAGAGTTCTAATAGTCATTTTTGGGGTTTTTATGTATTTTGGACCCAATGGTATAGTCAATAAATCCATTGGAGTTGATCAGTAGATTGTTAAATAATCTTTGAAAAACTAATCCCAGAGAGCCTAGTCTATTGATGGAGGCTCAAGGAGATGTAGCCCAGTTGGGGGTGAACTCCTTTATCATGTTGTCATTGTTGTGAGTTTTTGTTGGTTATTATTTGCTATACTTTATGTTTCTGTTGTATTCTTTAAACAAAACTCTTAACCTTTTAAAAAACCTCACACATAAACACCTAAAATATGTATAAACTTGACACATAATTTCTCTTGCACAACTAAGACATTGATCAAGGTCCTGAAGTTTATTTTAATGTAGTAGAGGGTGCTTTCATAGAAAAAAAAGTCAGCCCCCTATTTTCAGATCACGTGGTATCAGAGCATAGTTTTTCTCATGTGATTTCCATTGATAGCTAGAGATTTAGATGTTGGTATTATTGTGCAAGTTTTATGTTGAATTCTAATATCTTGCAAGGATGGAGGAAGCTTCAAACAATGAAAGTTCTCATACATCTTCATTAACCAAGTTCTTTGACAAAGAGATGGTGAAGGTGTTTGTAACCATGAGAGATATGGTGCAACAGATGTGGGAAAATAGGAAGGAGAGGATTGTCCTTCAAGAGAAGTTGATGTCCATCAAGGAGGAGAAGCACCAGCTTCCTGAAAAGTTGCATGAGATGGAGACTCAACTCCATGAGGCAAAGGAAACCCTTACCAAGTAGATGCATGAACATGAGGTATGTAATGTTATATTTTCTTCAAATTCCTCTCAAGATGAATGCTTTGGTGTTTTTGAAAATCACACTAGAGGAATAGGGTCCAAGTTATTGTTAAAAATGAGCTATGAAGGTAGAGGGTTAGGCAAGCATGCACAAGGCATTGTTGAGCCTATTTTTGTTGAGGAGAGGCCCAAGTATAGGGGTCTTGGATATGAACAGAAAGATGGAGCATATTCCAAATTTGAGGAGACAAGGGAAACAATTCCAAGAACAACTTTTCTTTCAAGTTCAATCCCTCAAGCATGCAAAGTGTGTGTTCAAGATGAATGCACATGTGTGAAACAAGAGAGTTGTGAGAGCCATCAGGACATAAGCATTGTTGTTGGTATTCTAAAGAGAGCTAGTAACTCTTCAAATTCACCTTCTCAAGAAGGTGATAAAGGTGAATGCTCAAGAACTTTTGTTGTAAGTTCAATCCCTCAAGGATGAAAAGTATGTGTTCAAGATGAATGCAAATGTGTGAAACAAGAGAGTTGTGATAGCCATGAGGACAAGAACATTGTTGTTGGTCTTCAAAGGAGAGTTGGTAACTCTTTAAATTCACCTCCTCAATAAGGCGATAAAAGTGAATGTTCAAGGTATATTTCTGCCTGTAATTCGATTGCTTTTGATTTTGTTAAGCATGGTAAATTTGCATGTAAAAATGGAAGAGAAAGTCCATGTACATATTATGGTTTAGATAACCATCATGTTGCAATATGTTCGAAATGATTGACCACATTTAGGAAACTTTCCAAGTAAATACAACTTGAAAAGAAGATGCAAAAGATTTGCACTCACTGCCAGAAGAGGGGTCATCTCATTGACCAATGTTGGACATTGCATTCAACCACCCATTCACAGCACAAGAAGGAGTTGAACAGTAGTAAATCCATTATAGTCGAGCAACAAATTGTAAAAGAATCTTTGACAAACTAATCCCGGAGATCATATTCCATTGATGGAGGTTCAAGGAGATGTAGCCCAGTTGGGGGTGAACTCCTTTATCATGTTGTCATTGTTGTGAGTTTTTGCTGGTTATTATTTTTTGCACTTTATGTTGTTGTTGTATTCTTTAAACAACACATTTAACCTTTTAAAAAATCTCACACATAAGCACCTAAAAGATGCATAAACTTGACACATAATTTCTCTTGCACAAATAAGACATTGAGCAAGTTCCTGAAGCTTATTTTAATGGTGTAGAGGGTGCTCGCATAGAAAAAAAAGTCAGCCCCCTATTTTCAGATCAGGCACCCTTTCAACAAAGGGGGTTGTACTTCATTGGGGAGATTAATCTTGCTTCAAGTGGTCAACACAGATGGATCTTAACTGCAATAGATTATTTCACCAAATGGATAGAAGCTATCCCCACCAGGAGTGCTTCACACAAAGTGATCATTGGCTTTCTTGAAGATATCATGGCAAGGTTTGGCTATCCAAATAGAATTATCATTGATAATGTTGCATCCTTCAAGTCTGAACCATTGATCAAGTTCTGTGAGAAGTTTTGGATTTCATTAATTCACTCCACTCCTTATTATCCCCAAGGCAATGGACTGGCAGAGTCCTTTAACAAAATCTTGATCAAGCTTATTAAAAGGCTGTTAGAAGAAAATAATAAGACCTAGGATTCAAAGATGGAATTTTATCTATGGGTTGATCGAGTGATGACAAAGAGATCCCTAGGCATCTCCCCTTTCTAACTTGTTTATGGGACAGAAGTTGTTTTTCCTTCTCATCTAGCTTTACCTGTAGAAAAATTCTTTTAGGATTATCAAGGAGATCCCGACAATATGATCAGAAGAATTAATCAACTGGTGGAGGTCCAACAGACTAGAGAGCAGGTGATGGGTAGAGCTCATGACCTTCAGCAAATGATCAAGCAAGCCTTTGACAGAAAGGCGATATAATAAGATTTCCAGCTAGGATATCTAGTGCTTAAATGGGATGCACCCAGACAAGACAGTGGAAAGAACGACAAGTTTGAAGCCCTTTGGATTGGGCCCTTCAAAATCTCTGAAGTGTTTTTAAATAATACTTACAGGTTGTAGGATTTGGAGGGCGAGGAGGTTTTTAATGGCCTTATGAATGGGCATTTCCTGAAGAAGTGTTTTATTTGAGCCGTAAGTGGCTCCCCTGTGTTTTTAAATATTTTCTTCCTACTTTGTTTTTCATTTTTAATAAAGACTCCACAACCCAAAAACAAGGCACTGGAGCTACGCATTCTTGGCAGCTTGTAGGGAGCATGCCATCCCCCATGGAGCCTAATGTTATCACATATTCCTTTCAAGACCTTGGGGATCTGTGTTTTCTTCCTGTGTTTGTAATTTTGATTTTCTTCTCCCCTTCTGTCGATCCAATCATGGTTTTCCTTTCCCATTTTGTCATGTCCTTCTCTTTCATTTACATTCATCCTTCTTGATCGACTAGTCTTTCCCTGTCAATATGCCCGGAAGAGATTGGCCCTGAATTCCTCTGTCTCTTTTGAAGGCCGACCCCTCCTCCTTTTCCCTCCATCACTGAACCTTTGCCTTCTCAAGCCTAATTCTGGTTAGCCAAATCCACATTTCAACTATCTGCAGCACTGAGAGCGGCTAAATAGTCACACAAAGAAAGCGAGTGGGAAAAGACTGGTTTCAACGGCGAGGATCTATCATCAAGGAAGGTCGACGATCATCGGGTAAACTGAAGCCATGGAGTGGCCCAAGTTTTAGCACCAGTTCTCGTCCCTAATAGCCAAAGTCATGATTGAATTTTCACCATCCGATCTAGGCAGGGGACAAGTGGTAGCCTATTGTGTGATCCCAGGAGTCGACATTTCAGGGTTTCTGTTAGCAAGTGCAGCCACAGCCTTTTGCCCCAAAATGTGAAGCCTGGAGAGCCTGTCCCATGGTCATAGCCCAGGGTCATATTGAAAGGAGTGGGTTAGTCAAGACGAGGGGTGCATGACTGTGGTGGACCCTCAGTGAAATGATAGCCATGCCAATCTGTGTCATTCAAGCAATAGACACATGGCGTGTTATTACGTCCCGTCGTGATTTCGGCTATCGCAATTCTAAGTGACAAGGGGTCTCTCCTCTCCATTACAGATATGCGAAAGTGAAACCCCAAAACATCATGGGGGGTCTGCACCCATAGTCCTAGCACCCAGTCATATGGAAGATGGGTCGGTGACTTGGGGCCTTCAGGGAATCATCGTGGTTATCGGTTCTAAGAAAATCCGATCGTCGAATTATAAAATAACCATTTCGCAAGATTGGGCACCGAGGAAAAGGAAAGGAAGTGCATCGTGGATCCCTGGTGCAAGAATTCTCGACACCATCGGGACCATCGATCAAGGATCAATCTGATCTGTCCAAGAAAGAGACACATGAGCACAGCCCGGGGTCCCTTTGAGGGTAGAGCCAAAAGAAAGGGGAGCTAGCCTCTGAGCCTTGAGGAGCAGGCACGTGGTCGTCCCCTGTGCATGTAGTCTTGACCACCCGCCATGGAAGAAAGAAGTTAATAAAATTTGAGCAGGTGATTGAAACCTCATCTCAAGCCATGAATGAAAGGAGTGGGAGGTTTGGAGAAATTAAGCCTATGGTACTCCTATGTGAAGGCTTTCCTATAGGAGCCATGTCGGTCTAAGCCTCCCCTGACAAAGGATCATGTGCATGCTAGGCTTGGAATTAATGGCTCAGCTACCCTCTTGCTGTCAGGAGGGGAAATTGCTCTGAGTATATATGCTCAGTTTTTGTATTTTTGAAAGGGTCGATGGTTGAGATAGGCTCCTGATTGTAAAGTTTTGATGAAGCACTGGTTCTTCTGGTTATGCATTTGCATTTGAGACTTTTGGTTTAATGAAATTCATCCTCTTTCCACCTCTTTGTAAACACTATGTTAAAACACTCAGAATTGGAGGATCCAGTTGAGGGTATTTATTTTGTTGCGATGTATGTTTGATCATAGCAGTATTTGCACCAGTTTTAATCAGTTTCTTGTGTTGTATTATTTCTTTCTCACACTAGGTAGCTTAGAATTGGAGGATCCAGTCGAGTTGTTATCGTAGCACTGTGGTGTAGTTTTTATCATCGTATTGTTGTAACTATGTCACCTAGGCACATTTCAGTGTCTTGTCTTTCTTCTCCAAGCTACTGGAAAGACTGATGCTCATAGCAGTCTTGTTCACCATTCTATCCAAGTCTTCCCTCTACTCATTTTAAACTCAACTTATTGATGGAAGTTATATCAATACCTCACTTTTTCATGTATTCCCTAGTCCGGGCTTCTAAGTTAAAGCGATATTCTTCTGGGTCTGTATCCATTTGACCAACCCAATTTATTCATTCATGACATATAAAAATGATGGGTACTGGGCTTACCTCTGTCGCAATCCAGAGGTGACTTCTAGTGCTAACAGTATGCAATGGTAAATTCATGGATACTTGCACAACCCTTCTCACAGGTCCTCATAAGGCTCCCATTAGATTTTGAGGAGGTCCCATCCCCCTCATCTGTGGACATTTATTCACCAGATGTCCTTCTATGTAACATCTAGTACAATAGACTTGCGGTAGTCTTGGTCTGGGTATCGTCAATTCATGAATCTTCTCTGTAATCATTGATATTTGTCCTTGTAGTTGCCCCACATTTGTGTCTGGTGGGGGTCTGGTCACTCTCAAGCTCCCTGGATATTGTTCCATGGCTTCAATATTTGTTGATTGCTCCAAGGAATCTGTCAAAGTGGCTATCCATTGTTGCATTAATGGAATCTATGTCAGAGGTAGTAGTCCCTATATATATTATTCTCTTTGATGTTCCTTATGAATTGGATGTGCTAACCTCCCCATAGCATCTTTAAACTTTTGGTTATATTCCTCGACTGATTCACCTTCCCTTTGATAAATTTCGTGCAACTCAAAAAAAGCTTGTTATTCTGACCGAGGTAGCTTAAAATCCGCTATGAATTTTGCCTGTACTTTGTCAAGTGTGAACGCTTGACCTTGCACTCCTATCACTCTTGTATCAATAGCCTTCATGTACCACTTGAGAGCACAACCTCTCAAGGTAGTCTAGAATTTGACCAATTTATCTGCATCTATAGTCCCTCTGTACCTCTAGATTGCTTCACATAAGAACCAATGTTGCTCAACATCCTCATATCCCTTACCCTAGAATTATGGGTATCAAGCAATAAAACCTCACACATTACCAACCATTGTTTATCTTACTGCTCCTACCAAGATAAAACCTAATAGTCCTAGTTGCAATCTACGAGGAGATCCAAATATCCTCCCAGTATTCTCACTTCCTGGTTGTGACTGACTAACTCACTGTAATGGAACAGGAATAACATAAGAAGATAGTATAGAATTTACCACTTGTATAGAAGACACTTGGGGTATGGGTGATTTGGGGCTGGTGCAACTGGCTTCAGGGTGGGTTTCTTTGATCTGGGGGGTCTCATTCTCATCCTCTGGAGTGGTCTCTTCAATCGGATTCCTGATATTTTCTGGAATCAAAGATGAATCTTCTCGTCCTTCTTCAATATCCATGTGAACTTCCTTTTCCCATGCTTCTACACCTTCTTCTTCTTTTCCACTCTCTTCAAGACTTCTTCCTCTCTGCACTTCTCTCTCATTTAATCTTTGATTGGCAAGTGTTTCCTGTCTTCTCATATTCCACAACTCTTCCATATGTCCTTCCTTGACTTATCTTGGTCCAACTTCTTTCTGCAACTTCTCGAATTGTTTCACTGCTTTTTTTATCTTACCGTGCCACCACTTATGCACTATGGAGGCTCTTTTCAAGGCTCGCTCATACCTTGATTCCATTTATTGTTGCTCCCCTATTTGTCAAAGAACCCTCTCCCCTCTCTCAGGCCATGATTCCACCCCAAACTCACCCCACCCCAAGCGAGGGTGTTTAGGTTTCCATCTCAGTCAGGGACATAGTTAGTATCCCCTCCTCCATCAAGAAAACCTTAATCCACAGGGGGATTTCTCTCAATAGTGTTCCCCTTGCGTCTTTCTTGAAATCCTCTTCTTCCCATGAAAAATCTTGATGATTCTCAGCTGCAACCTCGATAATGTATCCTTCTAATGTTGTATTGACCCATAAATTGATCACTTGCGTTACCGGACGATCCAGCGAATGAAGCAATGCAATATTTTTATTATCCCAAGCACAAGTCTTCTTGACTTATTCTTGGAATTCTAGAGCTTCTTGGAGCCTATCTATCCAATGGAAAAGTTCTTCTGGAAACTCAACCCAAAATATCTTATAGTGGTCACTTGATCTTTTTGAGTAAAAGACAACCTCCCATGTATCTTTCACAGATTTTCCTCGCAACGCCGCTTCTTTCCATATTTATGCGTCACATTTTTTCTCCCACCACTGGTGAATATCAGATCAGTGAATCCACGAAAGCATTCTCCCTACAGGTTCCCTCTTAACACAAGTCCCAACAATGGAACCATTTTTTTGGCGTGAAATTGATCAGACTAGGGTCCTTCTTAGGTTACCAACAAAAGGTACCAAGTAGTCTAGAGCGCTGGAATTTTCATCTTCTCCAAAGAGAAAAAGTCTCACCAGAAACACAACTAAGAAGATAGGGCAGGAAAAAGAGAATACTTAGGCAAGTTTCCAGAATCTTCAAGATTCACCATATTCTTACGCAAGATGAACTAACCAAAGAACATATCAAAACTCATTCATAACTAGTAATAGAGACAACGTAGCTGCGACAACATTTGTAAACAATTATAGTGAATTTATCTTATGAGACATAAAGAAGTAAAGTATAGAGACAATTCATAATCATAAATAGAGAATTACATAGTATATTTCAAAATTTTATGTCCTTCCATATATATTATCATCAAAAGAGCTTCTCAGATTCAATTTGATAGATACAAATCATTACTTTGCTACAATATTTTTGTCTCTAGACTCATTCCTCATAGCTCTATCTACTCTTTTCCCCAAAATGGATACAAATTACAATCACATAACCTACATGGAGTAAACGATAATCTGTCTATGCCCTCTACACCATCTATATCAGCTACCCCTTTACAATCATATACATCTCATATACATAGGCTGACTGGGATCTTCTGGCATTAGATCTTGCATGCTTTCTTGTTCTCATTTTGTTGTAACTTCTTTTTCCTTGATGGTGTTGCGTTGTCCCTCTTTCCAACAATTTTTTGTTTCTTTGCTTGCTCCATTGTCCAACTCCTTTATGGCTTGCACAACTTGTGTTTGACCAAAATTGGGACTATAGTTTTCCTTGTGCAACTTCTAACCAAAAACGAAGGGCCCAACAAGAACATCACAATTTTTCCAATATGTACTAGTGCATTGGCATACACCGTCATTAGAACAAGACAAATCTTCAATTGGGAAGATATCCTAGCCTTTAACATATCCCTACATGCAAGGAATCTACTAGGTATGAAGAAACCATGTTTTTATATGTCTTCTTATATGATCAACACCATTTATTCCTTGGTAGAATTTCCGTAATTGTGATGGAATTGGGACCAAAGTCATCCCACCATTCATGTTTATTGTTCCCAATTATGGAGTGTAAATTTCAGACAACATTTTTATGATATTTGCAATTTATTTATTTCCCCTCTCCATTCCGTCCTTTTCAGATTCCTTAGACATAGGATATCTTTTGAGGCTCGCTCAAAATCAGATGAAAGGGGTGTTCGATTGGTTCTTTCACAAGTACTACTCATTTATCAGGGTTTATGGGACCAACGGGGCCCCACATATCTTGCCTGATTTCATCCCAGACCGATTATTAATGAGGGAAATAACGTACCAAACAGTGGGGTATGGTGTCACCACACTTTTGCAAACCAACAGTAAAAGGTTGTGGCCAATTTTCCCTCTCCACATTGGAAGTTATCCAATCTCCAATGCTCAACATGCAAGGAAGGAAGTTGAGATCTTACATGAGTTAATCATGTGCTCGAGAGAGCCTAAAGGCCATGTGTTGGCCCCTTCATTTTTGTTTTAGAGTTGTGCAAGGAGGACTACAGTCAAAGTTTTTGTCAAGCACGAGTTGCACAAGCTACAAAAGAAGTTGGAGAGTGGAGCAAGCAAAGAAACAAATATTGGTTGCAAAAAGGGACAGTGCAACAACATCAAAGAAAAAGTAGTTACAAGAGAAAAAGAACAAGAAAGCATGCAGAGCCCAAAGCTAGAAGATCCCACTCATCCTATATATGAGATGCATATTATTGTAAAAGGGTTGGGTTTTTGATGTTATCGTTGGGTATGGTTGGGTGTAGTTTCTTGTCTATAGAGTTTTTTCATAGATGGTATAGAGCACGCAGCCAGAGAAAGGGTTATGTGACTGTAACTTATATACATTTTGGGGAAAAGGGTAGTTAGAGATCCGTGGCATGCATCCAGAGCCAGAATCTTGTAACAGAGTCTTGATATGTATATCTGATATTGTACTTGAGAAGCTCTTATGATAATAAATATGGAAGGACCTAAATTTTGAAATTAATGTGTCATTATATGTGTATGCTTATGCATTGTCTCCTTACAATACTTATTTATGCTTGATAATATCAATATGTTGTCATTGTTTACAAATGATTTCACACTTGAGTGTCTTTATTTCTAGTATGAATGAGTTCATATCGGTTCTGTGGTCAGTCTTTCATGCGTAAGATCATGGTGAATCTTGAATATTCTGGAAACCCACCTAAGTATTCTCCTTGCCCTTCCCTACATTTCTATCTTGGTTGTGATTTGGGTGATACTTATTCTCTTCGGAGGATATGAAAAATCCATTGCTCTATACTACTCAGTGCCTTTTGTTGTTAACCTGAGAAGGACCATGATCTGATCAATTCTGCGCCAACAAAATGGTTCTGTTGTCAGAACTTGCGTCAAAAGGGAACACGTAGGGATAATACTCTCACGGATTCACAGATCCAATATTCACTAGTGGTGGGAGAGAAATTTTGACACCTTCATAGGGAAAGAAGAGAAGTTGAGAGAAAAATATATGAAAGATACACGAGATGTTTTCTTTTACTTAGAAAGATCAAGCGACCAGTACGAGATATTTTGGGTTAATTTCTCAGAAGAACTTTTTCACTAAATAGATAGGCTCCAAGAAGCTCAGAAATTCCAAGAATGAGTCAAGAATACCTATACTTGGGATACAAAAAGATCACGACACTCCATCGGCTGGATTGTCCAGTAACGCGAGCAATCGATTTTTGGGTCAATACAACATTATAATGATACATTATCGAGTTTGCAGTTGAGAATCATCAATATTTTTCATCGGCATAAGTATATTTCAAGAAAGACGCAAGGGGAAGACTGTTGAGAGAATTCCCCCTGTGGATTAAGGTTTTCTTGATGGAGGAGGGGATGTTGACTATGTCCCCGACTGAGATGGCAGCGTAAATACCCTCGCTTGGGGTGGGGTGAGTTTGGGGTGGAGTCATGGCCTGAGAGAGGGGAGAATTTTCTTTGCAAATGGGGGAGCAACAAGAAATGGACTTAAGAGATGATCAAGCCTTGAAAATAGCTACCATAATTGAGAAGTGGTGGCGCAATATGATAAAGAAAGTAGTAAAAAAGTCTGAGAAGTTGTAGAAAGAAGTCGGACCAGGAAAAATCGAGGAAGGAAAGATGGAAGAGTTACGAAAGATGAGAAGACAGGAAATGCTGGCCAATCAAATATTAAATGAGAGAGAAGAGCAGAGAGAAATAAGTCCCCAAGTGTTTGGACAAGAAGAAGAAGGTGTATAAGTATAGAAAAAGGAAGCTGGCATGGATCTTGAAGAAGAAAGAGAATATTCAGCCTCGATGTCGTGAAAGATCATGAATTCGGCTGAAGACACTACTCCCGAGAACGAGAACGAGACCCCCAAGATCAAAGAATCCCACCCCGAAGCCAGTGGAACTAGCTCCGAATCACCCATACCCCAAGTGTCTTCTATACAAGTGGTAAATTCTATGCTACCTTCTTACGTTATTCATGTTCCATTACATTTAGCTAATCAATCACAACCAGGAAGCGTGGATACTGGGAGGATATTGGGATCCCCTGGTAGATCACAACCAGGACCATTAGGTTTTATCTTGATAGGAGTAGTAAGATTAGCAATGGCTGGTAACGTGGGAGGTTCGATTGCTAGATACCTAAAATTTTGGGGTAAGGGGGACGAGGATGTTGAGCAACATTGGTTCTTATGTGAAGAAATATAGAGGTCCAGAGGGACTCTGGATGTGAATAAATTGGTCGAGTTCTAGACTACCTTCATAGGTTGTGCTCTCAAATGGTACATGAAGGCCATTGAGCCAAGAGTACCAGTAGTGCAAGGTCAAGAGTTCACACTTGACCAGGTACGAAAAACATTCATAGCAGAGCTTAAGTTGCCTCAGTCAGAACAACAAATTTTGTCTGAGTTACGTGAAATTCAACAAAGGAAAGGTGAATCGGCCTAGGAGTATATCCAGAAGTTTAAATATGCTATAGGTGTTATAACCCTAAATTGCACCATGCATGCATACCTCGCATCAGGCCATCTTACTTGCTATTTTTTCCAAGCTATCACTGAACAACTCTTCTTAAAAACCAATTTTTTGAAGATGTACATGCCCTGCACCACTGCTACCCACATACACACACTTGTTGCACCTCTACATCTTGCATAAGTACACTAGATGCACCATTACAACCACTATATACTCACAAAAGTTTCAAAAAATAAAAAGTTGCAAGGGGATACGGGCTTTTGGGTAGTTTCCTAACCAATTGACCGCCCATAGTCGGTCACCCAACCGACTAACTATCTTTTTTGCATATAAAATAAGGTGTTGGGGTCCCATATCTACAAGAAGCATGAGAGAAAAAAAACTCTACCCATTTTAGTATTCCCCCTTGCCCCAAGAATTTGCAGCCACATTGTGAGTTTGAGCCAGAATTCCTTATTCCAGCCTTTTTTCCTCCATTGCAAGCCTATGCCTTTTCCCTAGAGAGAATAAAAGAGGAGAAAGATACATGGAAGTAGTTGGAGCTTGGTGAAGAGGAGCCCAGGACCGAGTTCGAGGAGTAGTCGCCGGTCACATTTTGTAAGTGACTTTGTGAGATTAATATAAATAAGTACTTTTTCCGTCCCACCATATGATGTCTTTAATATTTATGTTTTATTTACATTTTGTTATGATGTCTAATCCACTAATCCATATATAGAATGCATGTTCGTAGTTTCTTGTTTGTCTTTTGGTGAATGCAGGTTGGCCTTGGGAGGACATCTGCAGTCGAGAAACAAATGAGTGCAAAGGGATCGACACCAGAAGCGAAGTTTAAGGTAAGACTACCGGATCCCTATATTTTGTATTTTATGCATGATTGTGGGGTATTGGTGGGATAGTTGCAAAAAGTAGGAGACTTTAAATGGTCAGATATGTCTGCACAATTGAACCCTAATGTAGTCTTTAGGGTGGTTTTCCCACTATAGAATAATTAGCAACCATATTGGGGAAGCCTCTAGGGTTTTTAGGGGATATTGTTTTGAGTGCTTTAATTGGTTTAATTGCCTTTTTTGAGTTTCTATAAGTGTCTAAGTCTTTAAGGGATTCTGGTCTTCCATACCAGTACTCCCTACCTTGTCAGCTTGACTGTTGTTTTCTTTTTTTTAGAAAGTTACGGAGGTGTACATGGCCTGCAGTGGGTCTACACACATACATATGTGCCCTACCTTTGGACAGCCCGCGTACATACGCAGGCTGCTGAAGTGTCAGTAGCGTGCCTGTGTTGAGAAAATATTTTTCAAGAAGAGGCAATCAACCTCTTCCCTGGTTGAAGTCAAATTTCACAGGGGTTTTCTTGATTTAGTCCTGGTCTTTGTTGTTACAATCTATAGCCTAGGTTTGATCTCAGTTTAGCTTATCTTTATCAAAAGTTTTCTTGTGTTTTCTTTTAAAATATTTTTAGACGAGTTTGTGAGTCTTTTCTGATCAGTCTGTTTTGGTATTGTCAGTGACTCCCTGTGATCTGTAGTGGGATAGAAGTCATTTCTTGTTCTTGTCTTGTCTTCTTTTCTCCCTTTTTGCTTGCTTTAAAAGGAAAAGAAAAATAATTTAATTTCAAGTTTCTTGTTTTGAAGCATAGAAAAAGTAAAAAAAAAGATTTCATTTTCTTTGTTTGGTTAAGTAGTTGATTAGTTGCATTGATTATCAGAAAAAAAAATGGTTTCGTAAGTTATTGGTTGTTTACTTAGGACAATAAGTAGCTCGTAGTTGAGCGAAATCTTGTTTTGATTTTTATGTTCAAAGATCTTAGAAAAAAGTTGTTAGAGAAGTTGGTTAAAGAGTTTAAATGTGAAAATATTTATTTGTCAAAAAGAAGTAATTTTGTTTCCATCATTTTTTTGTTTTCTCCTTTGTCTCCCAACACACTACTAGTTTCATTTATGTTCCCTTGACTTAAGACAAGCCACTAAAAATTAACGATTATTTAAAATCAACTAGACTTTGTGTTTGCAGGGTCCGTCAATTAGCCTTGATTTAGGTTGGAAAGGAAACTCTTCAAGGATACAAAACAAACATACGAGTCTAAGCTAGGGAGTGAAAAAGTCCAATAAACGTGAAAGTTGTCTGAGACCCCCCACTAACACAGGTGATAAACATGAGGTCACATGCGAAAAGGTAGTGGAGATTACACCTCCAAATCCAGACCAATCGTAGTGGGGAACGCATATAGAGGGCTTATCTTGGGATTCTGTCGATCAAATTTTCCACAGAGCTTCGTGGGTCTCGAATATGTTCGAGGTCCTTAGTTGTCTTCCGGAACACTTGATTTCGATACCCTTGGTAGGTTTTTGACTTGATACCCTTCTCATTGCAGTCCACCTGACTGTCGACTGTACTCGCCTAGCGACTATTCGCAAGATGGCAACCTAGTTGCATATTATTCTAATGACTTACACAAGTGACTGTGGGGGTATACCGCGGTACCTAGGAAAGACATTGGGCCACACTTTGTAGAGTATACTCAGAGGTTGCTTATGTGTTCGAGTTGCACTTGCATCGGTAATTTTCTCTAGTGTTGGTTGTTGTAA
The DNA here is from genome assembly GCA_032191745.1 of Picea mariana. NCBI lineage: Eukaryota > Viridiplantae > Streptophyta > Pinopsida > Pinales > Pinaceae > Picea > Picea mariana. Next base: position 55,724 of record JASDQU010244498.1, read on the forward strand.
CTGTTCTTCCAACTAGCAAGTGAATGCTTGTTTTATATTATAGGTACTTTTTTCTAGGGTGTTCATGTTTTCAAATGATTATAAAAGCTTTAGTGTGTCTTTGATCTTCGCACAAAGTGGAAGATTAGGAGCTCCATCAGTCGCGAAGGATTCTTGGCCTTCCGCCGGTTAATTTGGAGCCACCCCCACCATCGCTAAGGTGAAGACTAGACCAGCAAGGGTCTTTTAAGGTGACTGGGACACAGGAAACTATACTCAAGCCATCCCCGAGAGGAGACCATTTGAATCCAGAGGAGCCAACCATTTCTGACCTTGAAGCAGAAGCTCTTGGGCCATCTAACTCTTTGATCACTGACCTATCGACACCTCTCATTATACAGGTTGTCCCTCCGTGGATAACACATCGCGAACGTTAGATAGTGTTTCAAGCAACGATGGAAGAAAATGATGCTACTTCTTTAGGGAGTACTCATACTCCCTCTACATTTGCCACTATAGGGGGTGCTCCACCTCCTAACCCATTGTGACCATCTCGGACCACCATGGTTTCAACCGCCTCTACCTTGGGCAGTGGCCTGATTCCGTCTATTGCGGTGATCACTACTCCGTTCACCCAAAGTGTGACCGACCCTCCATTCTCATATGGGATGCCTGGCTTTGATACGAACTATGTCCTTTCCTACTTTACTCTATAGACTTTAGGTATGGGGGAAAGGAGCTCAAATTATCCTTTGCAAGGATCCATGGGGGGCCCCTCAGCCCCTTATAATTCTTTCCCTTACAGCGGGGGTCACATACCTTCTTCGTCCCCTTCGCTCGGTGATGCTCACCAGCACCCCACCGGGCTGAACATGAATTGCAATTCTTTTGGAGTAGGCAGTCAAGGGATTCCTTCCTATACTATGTCGGTAGGTTCTATGTAGTTCTCTTTATTCGATGTGTTTGGTAAGAATGCATTCTCGTCAACTGTCGTCTCGGCCGGGGGAAACCCCGGTTATGGACAATAAAATCCTGTGCAGTGTATTATTCCTACACAGGGGGAAAAGACAGGAGTTCTCTCCTCACAAGGACCCTAGAATCCGTGGCAGGGATCAGTTCCCTCATCAGGGATGTCGACTGGGGACAACCCCTTCCATGGCCAATGGAACCCCGGGCAAGGCTCAGGACCAATGCCCGTCGGATCTGCAGGGGACAACCCTTTAGAGAATCCTTGGAATACAACACAAGCCCAACCATCAACGTCCAATTACAGGAGTCAAACAATGATGTCTCAACAAGCACATAATTCGTGCACTGGCCACGGCCATGGTTTTTACCAGAACCGTAGACAACAACCTAACTTTTCCTGGCAAACTGGTGCTAGCCAAACTCCAGGATCCTTTTTCCATCCATATAATCAACAACCCAAGCTACCATTTCTGGCAACGTTACATTTTCCAGACTTGTCAAGATTGTTGAATGAGCCAATCTGTCATGATCCGAGTTGGCCTCCCATGTCGACTAATTTGACCTCAAACATTCCAAAGTTCAAAGGTAAGCTGAATGAAGATCTAGGTGATCATTTGACTACCTTTCACCTATGTTTCTCGTCCAATTCATTACGAGATGACTCCATTCAGTTGTGTCTGTTTCAATGCACTCTCATTGGGAGTGCCACAAAATGGTACATCGAGCTCGACCGCTCAATATAATCTACTTTTGGCGAGTTGGCCATGGTTTTTCTAAACCATTTTCAACTACCTGTGAGATATGATGCTGGCACCGAATTTCTGGCCAAATTTGAGCAAACAAAGGCTGAACATATCTCGGATCACATTCGGGAATGGTGGCGTCAGAAGAGTTTGATAAAAGTACCAGTTCCATCGTAGTTTCTACTGGAATGGTTCCTTAAGTATTTGGTACCTCAATTATCCAAGGACGTAGCAACGTTAGGAGTTTTTTCCGAAGAATAAGCGATAATGAGAGCTCAATAACTAGAATTGATGTACTCTGAGTCAGGTTTAATTTATGAGGTTCTGCCAGACACACCGAGGTCCATTCTTGATAAGGCCAGACATAAGTCTGGACCACATGCCAATGGTATTGTTGGTTCAGCACAAGCAAAGCCTGTCGATCAGTTGTCAAATCAATTGCAACAATTGTCGATACAGTAGAGAGCGGCTAGCCAAACCTCTATTTCAGCTTCTCCCCCTACTAAAACATCAGATGTACATAACATGCAATAAACAAACCAGAAGGCCACCCAATATCCTGATGGAAAGAAGAAACAACGAAAGAAGGGTAAGGGGGATAAGAAACCCACCAACAATGTTGGCAAGGGAAACACAAAAAAGAAGAAGTCGAAGTATCCATGTAACCTTTGCACGGAATACCATCCGACTCACCTGTGCCCTCGGCTTGCAGAGGCCCATAAGTTATTGGTGCAGCAACAGCTTGTTGTCTTAACGAACCCATTTCCACATGGGAAAAATTTGACTCAAGCCTCTTCGAGCGCAGATGGGGATAGTCAGGGACTCCCTCCATCTTCTAGTACTTTGTTCACGAATGTCTATATGTTGAAAGGTGACGTTCATGTAGTGACTAGAGAACACGATTACAGAATGCCAGAATCTAGTGAAAAGGGAAAAGAAGCGGTAAATCCATCTATTCCTCTCCAGATCGAGGAGAATATGGGAGAAACGATGACACGCATCTTGAAAATGGTGTTCAAGAAAGATTCCCATGACATGAATGCAAGGGCCGCCCGGAATTACTCTGTGGTGGAGGATTTATCACAAACCCCTTGTGCGATGTCTGCTTTGGAGGTCCTCCAGAGCTACCCTACACAGAGAAAGGCATTGTTATCCACTTTGGGATCAGATGAGACTTATAATTTGGGAACGATCATGCTTGATACGAATGACTTAAAATCTCGTCTCCCCTACCACGTGGCATTTCAGATAGTAGTGACTTATGTCACAAAAAATTTTAATCGGAACATTTTCTGCACGCTGGTTGATGAGGGCACCTCAACATACATAATTTCATTGGCATGTTGGAAGGCCATTGGCCAACCCATTTTGTCTCTGTCACCTACTCTTCTTATATCTTTCGATGGTCATTCTTTCCGACCACATGGAATCATTCCTTCTTTCTTTGTGCAGCTAGGGGGAAAGACTGTGTGCATCGAGGTTGAAGTGGTCGATGCACCTCTTGACTACAATCCCTTGTTAGGAGGAAGTTAGACCTATGTTATGCATGTAGTGGTCGTGAACATTTTCCAAGTCTTGTTTTTTCCACATGAGGGCTAGATCGTGTCCATTGATCAGTTGTCCTTCTCCCATCCTAACCCTTCATCGGGCACATCCATGGTCCCAATGATTGATAACCATCAACCTCACATCGTCAACATAGGGGTTGGTTTGTGCCCACCTTTGATGGGTACCTTCGATTACCCGCCTCCATCTGGTGATGTCAAGTATATATCGACTGTCCCCGACTAGCCTATGGCTGAAATGTTTCAAGTTTCGCCATTCAGTACGACCTACTTTAATGATCTGTGGACCCTTCCTTCCCCATCAACCATGATGGAAGAGACAGGGCATCATGGCATGGCCATGCCCTTGTCCACAATAGAATTTACGTACTCTATAGTCCAGCAAGATTTTGCTAACCCTGATCTGACTCCTGCATAGGAGTTAGATCCAGTTCTTGGGCCTATTTGGGCTCAATATTCCTCTGCCAATACCGATTCTTTAGACTTGATATTGCCCTCAGATGAAATGATTATTGAGGCAATGACTGGTCCCGACAGACCCTGGGATGATCTCCATCACAGATCTTATTTTCTCCCAGAGTTGAGAAGAATAGAGGCAGGAGAATTCACATTGACTATGACTGGAGATAGATCTTGTCCTATCAATACTTTGGCTACGCACACAGTTTACGAGGAAGGTAATATGGAAACCATCTCTAAAATGATACCTATCGATATCTCCAGAACCCCTGGCGTCATGGAGAATGTTTTCGTCGGAGCAGACTGCTCCCCCGAGGAGATTCATATCTATACAGATTTATTTAAAGCATTTCGCGATGTTTTTGCCTGGTCTTACGAGGAAATGCTAGGCACTGATCCAAGAATCATCGAAAATGAAATCATGACGTATCCTGACGCTAAGCCAGTCCCGTAGAAGCTTCATCTGGACAATCCTAAGAAATCAGCAGCTATTAAGGCTGAAGTAGAGAAACTACTCAAAGTTGGTTTCATCTACCCTGTCCAATTGACACAATGGGTGTCAAACCCTGTTCCGGTCAACAAAAAGTAGGGTATGATTCGCGTATGTATGGACTTTTGTGACTTGAACAAGGCCTGTCCAAAGGATAATTTCCCCACCCCATTCACTGACCAAATTATCGATGAATGCACAGGGTGTGAGGTATTTTCTTTCATGGAAGGTTTCTTGGGATATAACTAGATACAAATCAAGCCCGAATATCAACACAAAACCGCTTTTATCTGTCCATGGGGTACATTCGCTTATCATAAGATGCATTTTGGCCTAAAGAATGATGGAGCTACATTTTAGCAGGCCATGTCTTTTTCTTTCCACGATCTCAAACACATAGTTGAGGCTTATCTCGATGATTTAGCATCACGATCTCGTAAGAGAGTTGATCATCCTGCGCACCTTCGACTTATATTTGAGCAATGTTGCTACTATCAGATTCGCTTGAATCCAAAAAAGTGCATTTTTTGCGTGACATCGGGTCATTTGTTAGGTTTCATAGTTTCGACAACAGGGATCATGGTCAATCCTCTAAAGGTTGAGGCAATAGTTCAATTGCCTCCCCCATGCATAGTCCCTCAGCTTCAGAGTTTACAGGGAAAATCCAATTTTCTCTAGCGTTTCATCGCAAACTATGTCGAGATCACTAAAGGGTTTCTGCGTTTACTGAAGAAGGACGTTCCTTTCTATTGGGATGAAGCTACTCAACGCTATTTCTAAGTGTTGAAACGTGCCCTCACGTCTGCCCCTCTACTTCAACCACCCAATTATAATAAAGATTTCTTATTGTACTTGGCCGCTATAGAGTTGAACATCGGTATGGTCTTGCTTCAAGAGGATGATCTTCTTGAAGAATATGTCATTTATTACTTGAGCCGAGGCCTGGTTGGACCAGAACTCAACTACTCACATGTTGAGAAACTTGTGTTGGCAATAGTGCATGATGTCTAGTAGTTCCATCACTATATCCTATTTCGCAAGACCACCGTCATTATCATTGTGAATTCGTTCCAATACGTGTAATCGATAGAAAGATCAGTATATGGATAGTTATCCTCCATGAATTTGACTTGGATTTTGTTTCGGCGAAATCCAAAAAGTCACTGGTATTTGTGGAACTCATCTTGGAACTTTCGGTCGAGTTAGGTGATGTTATGCCCAAAGAATCACTAATTAAAGGAGATATGTTTCTTATCGCATCTTCGAATCCCTAGTATGGAGATATACTAGTCTATCTCTAGACTTTGAAGTGCCACACCTCTGCTTCTCTTGATGAGCGTCGACGTATATGCCATCAGGAAAAAAACTATCTCATACTCAAGATAACTTTGTATCATTGAGGTGTAGATTTCATCCTTCATCGGTGCCTCACTCATGAGGAAGAAGAAATCATTCTTAACAACTGCCACACTGGAGCATGTGGTGGTCATTTATCTGGGTTGGCAATAGCCCAAAATATTTTACAAGCTGGTTAATTTTGGTTGATGTTGATCAAAGATTGCGTTGAATCGGTCAAGAAGTGTCACTCATGTTAGATCTTCTCATGGAAGATGAGGGCACACCCCACTCCCATATTTCCTTTCATTACTGTTGGCCCCTTCACCAAGTGGGGGATTGATTATACTACATGCAACCCCCCTTCAGTCAAGGGGCAATGTTACATCATTGTAGCAGTCGACTACTTCACAAAGTGGGTTGAGGCTATACCAGCGTTCAAATATGATGGTGAAACAACAACTCTCTTTTTGTTTAACCAGATAATAGCAAGGTTCGACATCCCGAAAGAGATTGTCACTGACCATGGTAGTCACTTTCAGAATAAGATGATGTCTGAGTTAATGTCAAAGCTTGGGTTGAGGCAAGAACATTCATCACCCTATTACCCACAAGTGAATGGTCAGGTGGAAGCTATGAATAAGTCCCTTGAGACTATTCTGCAGCAAACAATCAATTTGGCCAAGTTAAATTGGCATTTGATGTTATATTCGACATTATGGGCCTACCAAATGTCTATTAAGACTGCAACCAGTTTCTCACCTTTTCAACTCATTTACGGATTGGAAGCAGTCTTGCCTATAGAGTGTTAGATCCCATCGCTAAAGTTGGCAGTAAATTTATTGCCAGACACTTCACCACTTGAAGAGAATTTATTATATCTCGAGCAGCTCGATGAGAAGTGTCGGGAGGAAGCCTTGGCTAACGAGGCCCACAAACAAAAATTCAAGTGTCAGTATGACCGGTCCATTCATCCTCGGATTTTCTCCGAAGCCAACCTTGTCTTAGTCTATGACCAAGATAAGGATCCGCTGGGGGTAGGCAAGTTCAAACCCATGTGGTTCAGACCTTTCATCGTGAAGGAGGTTTTAAAGAAGGGTTCTTATCGTCTGGTGGAATTTGAGGGAAATTCTTTGGCGAAGCCTAGAAATGGGCTCTACCTCAAGAAGTATTACTCATAGGTCGGTCACCTTGGGTGATTTCTTGTACATATGTATAGTTTTTATACAGTTATATTTTTGTCTTTTTGTTTTATGGACGTGTCATTTTTTATGTCATATTTTTCACTATGACAGATGCCAAGTGAATCAGAAGTGTTTGCTGGGTTCGCGGACGTCACTAGCCAACACACTCGGAGGCTTGCTTCCACAACTTGGGTGATTTTCACACCTCAGGGACAGTTGTTATCTTCAGGAGGTATCTGTTTAGGTGACGCCACAAACAATGTCGCCGAATACAATGCAGTAATAGAGTTTCTTTGTGATGCTTTGTCGCATGGTATCTCTCATCTCCGAGTCTACTTAGATGCACAACTGGTTGTGTCCCAGTTAAATGGGGTTTACCGTGTTTATGATCCTACTCTTCACCGAAGATTCCTTAGAGTATGTCTCTTAGAATGAAGCTTTGATTACATTACTTATATTCATGTTCCTAGGAGATTGAATCAAATCAGAGATACTCTAGCTAATCATGTATTAGATTGGAATATTGCACACATGTAAGAAAAAGCACACACATACACATGTAAAATACTTTTGTAAATAGATGTAATCCATAAGACATAAAAATATGTAAATATGCATATATATATCAAAGGTATCAGAGTACATAGGTGGGCGCAAGCACCTCAAAAATAGATATCCAATAAGCATCACAGGGCTTATGCCCTAAAAAAAATACAAAAAGTTCCCTCGGCACGTAAGTAGTCCATCCTAGCTAAGGGTAGGGCCTGTTGGCTCTGCCATAGTGAACAACGACGTTTTCCAAACGCTGAAAGAGTTGGACCCAGGTCTATGGCACCCCAACTATGTGATTCTGCATCAATGGTGGGATATCTTCGATCTCTACCATAGGGACTGTGCAAGTGAGCGTGGTGAGGTTCTGCTCGACCCGTCTTAATACTCTCTTAGCCTCTCCAACGAGAGGTCCCACTACTATTGTTGCTGATGGTCCGGCGGCCATGGCTGGCACTGCCTCTGGTCGAGGATGCCGCCTGGTCCTTGTGAATTCTGTTGGATGCACCAGTCCCACATCTTTACATAATAGATACACAGTTGTCAATTAATCTGGTACACATAAAAAACATGATATATATGAAAATAAAATAAAAATTAAATAACTTAAAAACAAGCGTGCCTAGCTCTCCTCACTCCTCTCTAGGAGGTACATGCATGTTCGGGTCCCTGGAAAAGTTGATCCCGACATAGGGGTAGTCCTCTATCACCAGAAAATTTCATTCTTAACATGGCAGCAATGTCACCCATATACACACTGCTGGGGTGGAGGCCACATGCACTCGCAATGTCTCTCATGGACTGAGACTGGTTACTCTCAAAGAAGAAGAATGAGCACAAGATAGTCCCAAACCTGAAGTTTTTTTTCTCCCACCCATGACACTCGGTGAGCTATCTCTTCATGTATTCTAGCATGGTTGTACTCCAGTAAAAAATTCATGCATTCAAGCACTGCACTGCACAATGTATGTGCGCCCAGGAAGCCTGATGTAAATCTGTGGATCTAGTGATCCACCCAATAAGTAGAACTATCACTTTCAATGATAGGATGGAAATATTGTGGATAGGCACCTGAGAACCTACCTTCTCAGTGCCCACCTCGCAATATAGGCCGATCAACTCGAAAATGTTATGAGGCCCGAAGGGAAAAGTACACAAGTTAACCGGTTCTCTTCTTCTCGAGAGGCCAGTCAAAAGGTAGATATTTTTAGTCATTGGAGTCAATGACTACCCCTCCAGCATAAATGCCTCAGTGTTGGGGTGCCATTAATCCACCAAGGCATTCAACAGCCTGGGTTGTGCCCTCATAAATGCACACCAAAAGAACTTCCACAAACCGCATTGTCTCAATGTGGCCATAGTTGTAGTGTCCTCATCGACCAAAATATCTATGTCCTCATGCTCCCTTTCTCTCCAATGGACATACATCCTACAAAATGACAAGTTCATGGAGAGTTAAACTCTTGTATTTTTTATTTTTCCACCTTTTTGAGGGTGTACACGGGATGTTTTAGACATAGTCGCATATGCACACGGGCAGATTGTTTTTTCCCGCGAGCATACACGGGCTATCCTTTGACAGCTTGCGTACATGTAGGGATGACATTTTTTAGAGGTGTGCTCCCCCCCCAAAACTAAAATAAATGAAATAAGGAAGAATGGAAATGCAAGAGGAGCTAGTTTGTAGTTACTTGGTTCGAACAAAAGTTTGTTTCATCCTTTGAAGCTTTCGGAATCAAATTTTTTAGCAAAGGGGTGTTTCTGGATTTTTGGTCAATTCTCAATTTGCAATGGTGATAATGAGCTTCTAGCTTCTATTTATAGACTTTTTGGCCCCTTTTTGTCATTTTTTGAACCCTTTTGTCATTTTTTCTGGATTGAAAATCATTTATCTTGGTTCTTGAGTTTCTCAGAGGATGTCATGATATACTTCGCTTTTGGTTTGGAACAATTTTTTAGATATGGGTCACATTTTAAAAGGTCCTTTGGTGATAAGTCATTTTTTCCAACTTTTTGCATTTAAGTTAGGATTCCACCTCCACTTGCTGCATCTCGTTATTTTTTCCTCTTTTCCATAGGATCGATCCCACTAAATTGTGACAGGGAACCATCATTGTTTCTTTAGAAGTGTCGTAGTTTAGTGGTAGAGCCTACCTCTACATGGATTTCCTAGTTAGATCCTCATTGATTTTGGTGTCCATGTCATTGTTAATGAATTTAGGCTTGGGAGACCTTGTTAGTTTTGTCCTGATTACGAGAATGAGCCTCGTTTGCATGATACAACATCATTTTTGACCTCACCCTCGGGACTCCCAAATGAAAATGAGTCTTCTTTAAGCCCTTTTCAGACTCTATAAACATGAAAAGATTGTCGAGCGATCTTGTTGTCCTTCATGCTCATCAAACCAAAACATGAAGGCACATCTGTCCGGCGGTAGTTTACCCCTTTTTTAGTCTGGATGGTCAATTGTATGAACAAAGGTACGCTCTAAGAACTTCATTTCGCTAGAAGAGTATTCTTAGGTATAAGTTTAACCCTTTTTCAGGCCTGAAGGACTAAATTTATGAAAAAGGAACCCCCACAGAGTCCATAGTTAAGCTCTTTTTCAGACTCCCTAAAAGTGAAAATATGGCTGAGTGACCTTGTTCCTTCACACTCGTTAAAATGGTCCAGAAGAACATCCCATACAGAGTCCATAGTTAAGCTCTTTCCAGACTCCTTAAAAGTGAAAAGATCGTCGAGTGACCTTGTTCTTTCACACTCGTTAATTGGTTCAGCAAAACATTTATGGGCATGAGTTTACCCCTTTTTTCGGACTATAGATTAAGGAGGAAAAAGGTACACCTTGGAAGATTCATCTCGCCTAGAGAGTTTTCCTAAGTAAATTTCACTTTTTCAGGCTAAGGAGACTAAATCTAGAAAAAGGCAACGAGTCCATAGTTAAGCTCTTTTCAGACTCCTTAAAATTGAAAAGATTGCCAAGTGATCTTGTCTTTGTCACACTCATGAAAATGGATTTGAATATATGTCTTTTCGGTGCTAGTTTACCACTTTTTCGAACCGATTACACTACCTTCGTAAAATGTACCCCAGTGGAGTCTTCTTTTACGCTTTTTCAGACTCTCTAAAAATGAAAAACCACCTATATTACCTTCTTTGGGCTCGTTAAAATTACATTGAAGGACATTATTATTGTGTCCTATCAATCGCATTTTCATTCCTTCATATTTGGCCTAATGCCGACTCCATGTTTCTCTCAACTAAACCATTTGAAGCATACCTTATACGCAAGCCCTGTAGCACTTTACTTCTGCATTTTGACACCTTGACCTATGGAGGAATTTTCCCGAGTGTCATTTTCCTACATATGTCTCCTTGATATGAGCATCAATATGTTCCTTGCGCCTGGAACTAGTATGTTTGCGACACTCATTCCTCCTTTGTAACGTAGAATTCTTTTATTCTTTTTCAAGCTTTTCAAAATTATTGAAAAAGACAAAAAAATCAAATATACCCCAACAAGAGGATGGGAAAATTATTTTCTTTTTGTTGGTAGCACAATGAGTTTCCCTTGGACAAAGCACATCCTTCCATTTTTTCTTCAATCTCTGGGATTTAATATGACCTTAGGAAGCTGTTCTCGCTACATAGAGTTGTGTCCTCCTCCGTTTGATTATTATTCTGAACACATGGAGAGTTTTCATTGCCTCCTACATCGTGAACTTATGTCAATTCTATGTTGCCTGAGTCTCATCATTTGTCATGCTATTGTCCAAGGGAATTTTTACCTAACTTGAGTCGTCCCTTCTACAATTTGTCTCTTGACCTCATGCCCGACCATCCCGAAAGTCCAATAAAGTCCTTGTTTGAAATCAATGAATTTCTCTACCTGATCACTGAGATCCTCTTGTTTGTTCCCAACAAGTCGTCGGAGACCTATGGTTAGTGAATTCATACACTCATATTACACTCCTACCTGGGTTTTAAATATCTTGAAGTTGTTGCTCGAGCTTTGAAGGCCTCATCTCCAGCTATTAGGCGTCATTAGATTCTTGAACATGGATACTATACATGTATATATTTTGATTTTGAGATGTAGATATGACATGGATATGTAGTGTATTTGATTAGAAGCCATGATTTATTTTCATCCTGATCATGGGTATGCCTGCCTCGGTGAAACAATTGATATTTTACAGATGGAACCTCCCGAACTCTGGTCCCGAGCTCACTCGCTTCGTATGTTGGTGAAGATTTGTAATGTATTTCGGCCATCAGATGCTCTTATGACCTCACACATTAGGGGGCATATGTTATAACCCTAAATTGTACCATGCATGCATACCTAACATCATTCCATATTACTTTCTATTTTTTCCAAGCTATCACTAAACAAATCTTCTTAAAAACTAATTTTTTGAATATGTACGCGCCTTGAACCACTATTGTCCACATACACACTCTTGATGCACCTCTAAAACTCATGTACGTATGCTAGCTACACCATTACATCCCGTACATACTCACAAAATTTGCAAAAAATAAAAAGTTGCAAGGGGATACGGGCTTTTGGGTAGTTTCCTAACCAATTGACCTCCCATAGCCGATCACCCAACCAAATAACTATCTATTTGGCATATAAAAGAAGATGTTGGGGTCCCATTCCTACAAGAAGAATGAGAGAAAATAAACTCTTCCCATTTCAGTATTCTCCCTTGCCCCAAGAATTTTCATCCACATTCTGAGTTTGAGCCAAAATTCCTTATTCCAGCCTTTTTTCCTCCATTGTAAGCCTATGCCTTTTCCCTAGAGAGAATAAATGAGGAGAAAGATATGTGGAAGCAGTTGGAACTTGGTGAAGAGGATCCCAGGACCGAGTTCAAGGAGAAGTCGTCGGTCTCATTTTGTAAGTGACTTTGTGAGATTAATATAAAGAAGTACTTTTTCCGTCCCACCATATGATTTCTTTAATCTTTATGTTTTATTTAAATTTTTTAATGACGTCTAATCCACTGATCCATATATAGAATGCATGTTCGTAGTTTCTTGTTTGTCTCTTGGTGAATGCAGGTTGGCCTTGGGAGGATATCTACAGTTAAGAAACAACTGAGCACAAAGGGATCGACACTCGACGTGGATTTTAATATAAGACTACCGGATCCCTATATTTTGTATTTTATGCATGAACATGGGGTACTATTGGGATAGTTGTAAAAAGTAGGAGACTTTAAACAATCATATCTTCCTGCACGATTGAACCCTAGTGTATTCTTTAGGGGGGTTTTCCGACTATAGCAATAAGGATGTCAGTGCATCCTATCTATGAGGAACATCAAATAGAATGGTATATCTAGGGATTGCTACCTCTGACACAGATTTCGTTAACGCAAGAACAAATAGAAACTTTGATAGATTCCTTGGAACAATCAATGAAGATTGAATCCATGGCATGATATCTTGGAAGCTTGAGAGTGGCCAGACCCCCAACACACGCAAATATGGAGCAAATACAAGGACAAATATCAGTGCTCATAGAAAATATTCAAGAATTGATGATACCTAAACCAGGAAGACCGCAAGTCTGGTGTATTGGATGTTACACAGAAGGAAATCTGGCAAACTAATATCCACGAATGAGGGGAATGGGACCACCTCAGAATATGATGGGACCCTCACCAGGACCCATAGGAGGAGTTGTGCAAGTATCCACAAATTTACCATTCCATACCCCAACCCCATATCATGCTTTTTTAGGTAATCAAACAATGCCATCAGTTGAGTATTACGAGATTTTCCGAATCCATGGGCATAGGCCAACACAGTGCCCCATTATTCAAAAGTATTCAAAAGTATCGAATACTGTGCATTGTGAGTTTTGTGCATCTACCACAGATGCTATAAATCAGTGTAGAGCATTGGATGCACTTGTGGACATACAAGATCGAACATCATTCAGGGTGAATGAAACCCCTCAGGGACCAGGAAGAGTTCTAGGAGGTGGAGTGGAGGATACTTTAGAGGAGGAAGAACTGGGGGAAGAGGACCAAGTAGATGCTACAACTGTGATGAGCAAGGCCACATGGTTAGATATTTTCCTCATCCGAGGCAGCCATGGTGCTCTCATCTAGGATTTGATGTTAATATATTGCTTAAAAAGACTTGGGAAGCTCTAGGAAAACCCTAGTTGACATATTCCCCAATCCAGCTAAGAATGGCCAATCAATACTATATTTTTCCAATAGGAAGACTAGAGAATGTGGAAATATATTTTGTGAGAGTAAAGGCTGCAGCTGATTTTGAGGTGATTAAAATCATGGGGGATAAGGACCCTTATCTTGCACTACTTGGTATTGATTTGGCTTACGAAAACTATGCAGTGATTGACCTAAAGAAAGACACTATGACATTCGAGGCAGATGGAATAAAAGTGGTTGAACCCTTGGATCCATATGTAGGCCCTCGATACACAGAGTCAACGAACAACAATATGGAAGGAGAGGACTTGGATCAGTTGTACGTCATAACAACACGAATGAAAGAATACTACATAAATCCTATTGTTTATGGATCTGTAAGTTGGAGGAGCATACAATCAACGGACGAAGATTCAAAACTAGCATTTGAAAGTTGGAATCAAGGTTCATAAGAAATATTTTCAAGGATATGCGCAACTGTCAGAGAAATTAGATGGGTTGGAACTGAGGTTATAGAACACCTGATATACGATGGTACCTCAAAACTTGACAATTTTTTGGTCAGCATGGAAGAAAAGATAGCGAAGGATCAAAGGATCTTATTGTTGGACTTATCCCTCCAGCACACCCCTTCCATATGGTGGAATAATCACAAAGCCTTAGTTGAGAACTAGGACGATGTGAAGCAAGCTATCTGATATAGATTTCAAGATAAGGTGCAGCTGGAATCAGAGATGCAGACATATTTCCAAGTTGCGCAATTGTTCAATGGACAGTCTGATCCTAAATCACATATTGAACAATGCGTAAGATAATGGAAAGTTGTGGAAATACCATTTCTCTTATGGGTTCAAGTATTTCCCCATTCCCTAGGTTCGATTCCAAAATCTTGGTACATGCATGAGGAAACCAAGAGACAGACCAGAGACTGGAAAACATTGGTAGATCAATTTTGCAAGGACTTCTCGTTTACAAGTAAGTACCCTGAGCTTAAAGTAGTATTGCAAAGAATTAAAGAATTCATTTTTACTGATGTTGGGGAACAGAAAACAGACCTGGTGTTATGTGCAAAGCATAGCCAAGAAATTCAGTCTAACCTTCACCTAGATTCCCACAAGAGACCTATAGAATGCTATAAGATTGAGAATGATTTGGAAAGCCCAGATGACTTAGAAGAATTGAGAAACTTAGACATTAAGGAAACATAAGGAAGCAGATAAATCTAGAACATTATACCTAGCCATACTAACAGTTCTTATCATTATCCATTGAAGTTGTGTAAAGTCAACATAGGAAAAATAGAGCAACCTAAAATAGCTATGGTAGGATATTATTGGGATGAGCAAACTAGCCAAGAAATACATAGCTTGTTGTGGGAGTATGAGGACTTATTCCCAAAGAAATTTTCAAAGCTAAAATGGATTAAAGGAGCTATGGGATAGATGAAGATTGAACTAAAACCAGGATCAAATCCTATAAGGAATAGACCATATCGCCTTAACCCCAGAGTGAAAGAGAAGGTTAAGTGGGAAATAGACAAGATGTTAGAAGCTGGACTCATTTTTGCAGTAAAAGAAGTAGAATGGGTTATCCCAATAGTCATTCAGAGAAAGAAAGGCGCATAGGACATTAGGGTGTATGTAGACTATAGAATCCTTAAATATGCTTGTGTGCATGACCCTTTCCCAACACCTTTCACTGATGAGGTGCTAGAGCAGGTTGCGGGGAAAGAGTCTTACTCATTTACAGATGGATTTTTAGGGTCTCACCAAGTAAGGATTGTTGAAGAATACAAAAAAAAGACCACATTCATAACATAATTGGGGTGATTTGCATATAATGTGATTCCCTTTGGCCTAAAGAATGCCCCTGCATTTTTCTCTCAGATTGTAATAAAAAATTTCTGAGAATGTATTCACAAGTTTATAGAAGTTTATATGGATGATTGGATGGTATACAGTATACTCAAAGAACATGTAGCGCTACTATGTCTAATGTTTGATAATTGTAGAGAATTGCAGATATCGTTGAACCTCAGAAAGTGTATCTTTTGTGTGCCACATGGAAATTTGTTAGTCCACATAGTATGCCGAGAAGGAGTATTGGTAGACCCAACCAAGGTTGCAATTATTGTGAACATGCCTCCACCTAACAGCATTAAGAAGTTGCGCTCCATGCTAGGTCACATAGGGTACTATCGCAGTCTTATCAGAAGATATGCAAACATTACTGCACCTATGGAAAATCTACTAAAGAAGTCATAAGTGTTTCAGTGGACCCCAGAGTGTGATAAAGAATTCGATATCCTAAAGGAAAATCTCAGCACAAGACCTATACTGATATTTCCAAAATGGGAAAATGAATTTCATGTGCACATAGACGCGTCAGGTATTACCTTGGGAGCCATCTTAGCGAAACCAGGAGATGGAGCCATGGATCATCCTATCTATTTTGCTAGCAGGAAGTTGTCACAAGTTGAGCGCAACTATACAACCACAAAAAGGGAGGGTTTGGATATGATTTACGCTCTGCAGAAGTTTAGAAATTATTTGTTAGGCTCTTATTTTAAGTTCTTTACTAATCTTTCTGCATTAAAATATCTAGTTAACAAACCTATTCTGGAAGGAAGAATTTGTCGATGGTTTTTACTGTTTTAGGAATTTACATTCGAGGTGATCATTAAACCTAGAAGATGCAACGTGGGACCTAATCACTTGTCAAGATTAGAGTCAGGAGAAAGTGGCGTAGCAATCGATGATCAGCTCCCAGATGCAGATCTGTTCTGGGTTGAGGCCATACCTAAATATATGGAAGACATAACAGTCTTCTTAAGTGCAAGGGTCTTCCCAGAAACGTACTCCACAACTCAGAAACGTCATATGGTTGTTAGAGCAACGGACCATCAATTTATTGCAGGGAAATTGTATATGTTGGGCCTAGGTAGTATCCTTAGGAGATGTGTCTTAGATCATGAAAGACAAGGCATACTATGGGAGTGCCACAGTGGAGTGGTGGAAGGCCATGTTGGAGGAAAGGCCACTGAGAAAAAATTCCTCCAAGCTATATTAGGGTTGGCCACAATCTTGAAGGATGCAAAAGAATATGATAGATCTTGCAACATCTACCAAAGAGTGGGAAATCCATCACGACGAGATGAATTGCCTCTTCATCCAGTTCGAGCTCTGCAAGCATTTGAGAAATGGGCGGTTGACTTCATTGGGCCGATCAACCCCACAACTAAGCATTCAAAGGGAAAGTATATTATTACTGCAAATGATTACCTTACACATTGGGAAGAGGAAACATCTGTTCAATATTGTTTGACCGATATTGCTGCTAGGTTCATTTTTGAAGATATTATCACTTGGTTTGGATGTCCTAGGAATATGACTAGTGATCAAGGTGGTCATTTTATCAGTAGTAAAATAGAAAAGATTACAACATAGTTCTTGATACAACATCATAAAAGTATCCCCTACCATCCGCAAGACAATGGAATAGTAGAGGCATTTAACAAGATTCTAGAGAGAGGATTAACGAAGGTTTGGTGTGCAAAGAGGGAGAATTGGGATGATAGAGTCCCAACATTTTTATGGGCTTACAGGACAACCACAAAGAAAATCCATAGGTATACTCCATTGCAGCTAGTCTATGGAAAAGAGGTTGTGGTACCTGCAAAGTTCATTACTCCAAATTTATATATTTCATAGATTACACACATGTCGGAGGATGAATCAGTTGTGCAGAGGCTTATGGAATTGCAGGAACTTGAAGAGACTAGTTTTTTAGCGGAATTTCATCAATCAGTTGAGAAAGCAAGGCAAAAAGATTAGCATGACAGACACATTAAGAATAAAAAATTTGCACAAGGAGATAAGGTCCTACTTTATAACAATCAATACCAAAAAAATCCAGGCAAGTTGCACATGCATTGGTTGGAACCATTTCTAGTTGCGGAGATCCGACCTTTTGGAGCAGTCAGAATCACGCAAATGGATGGTGTACCTCATCCAGGATGGGTGAATGGCGCTCGCCTGAAACCCTATGTCTCAAAAATGAGATAAAGGACTATTTCTCTAGTCCAAAGTAGCATGTATAGTATTTAGATTCGAATTTATTTTTTATGCAATTTCTGTGAATTCAGTTAATAAAGTCAAAGAGTGCATTATTGCTTCGTGACATGTATTTTCATTTTTCTTTCAAAAGTTTTGTTTGATGTATAACTTCTTACTCAACAACGTAGGATCAGAAGAGTCACGAACATATTAATGGTAGTCATTAAATATGATAGGGACCCCTTTGTGGTCGGAGGAGAAGTGAATCTAGATGCACTCCTAGTCCATGTGCCACACAAACCCAGTATATTCATAACCTTTATTACAAATACAGTAACCCGTCTGAATTCTATTAAACCATAAAGTCATGATATGCGAAGATGCCATCGGTATTTTCACCAGGATTCTTATCTGTTAAACTGAAAGGTCTGGAGTCGGCCACATCCCTGACCAACTTGCACAGTAAATGCCAGAATCACCCAATAGATTTACCCCATTAACCAGTCCCATTGGAAAACTCAGATCCAAGTTGCGCCTATAGGGTAATGATGACTAGCCTTAGCAATTATTATAGAACTTACTAGCTAAGCCCGAGTATAAGGTTCTTTGAACTCGGTGTAGGATGCATTTTTTTCCAGAGAAAACTTAGCGATTTGTGAATTCTGAATTGTGAGAAAGCCTGTGCATTCCCTCGGCCCTTAGTCGTGATCCCCAATCCTTGTTTATCCTGTTGAATTTGTTGACAGTTCAGACTCACCATGCCGAGATCTATAGGGAGCATAAGTGTCGTTTAGAAAGATGCAGTACCAGACAAGCCCTGTGACCCCCAGGTCGAGATAGTGGGTGATCTTAAAGGGAAGGTCGAGAAAGTCAAGCTCCTTGACCTCGACCTGACAGAAAAAGTTAATTTCCCACAAATGAACATCGATGTCTTATGGAGTGTCACTCCAGATGAGTTGGGAGGCATGTAGTTCATGCCAAATATGGATTTCATCAACATGTTTAACTCTACAATTATGAACCTCTGGGATTTTCCAGTTTTTGGCACCATCGGAGAAGTTGTGAGGTGTACCAAGTTTCTCATCAGTAGGGTACACGACAGAGGCCTATGGTTGGATAGGAGATACCCAATTCACATAGAGGACATCCACCATCTTACTGGACTATCCATCAAAGGTGAGGATGTGTCCAAAGGTTTCTAGGGTCCCATAAAGAATGGAAAGAAGAAAGGGAAGCCCAGTCTATATGAGAGATTCCCTACACATAGGGGGGGGGCACACATCCAATATTGACTCCATTCTACCCGAGAAGGTTAGAACCGGTTGCTATGTAATTGCTAGCAAGGTCATGAGGTCATATTACAAAGGAGAGTGTACATCGGATGCGCTATCAATGTTAGACTTTTGTGCCAATGGCGCTATATTTAACTGGTGTAGTAACTTACTAGAGGAACTCCTGGTGGCTTGTGAGGAAGAACAGGATAAGGGTGGCACTTTCAACTACAACTACTTATCGGTTGCATTTGCACTGCTGAAATGGATGCCACCTACAGGAAGACCATTGTCGTCAGCCGATAAGGGGCGGTTGGAAAATATATTCAAGCCTTGGCACTCAAGGTTGGACTCAAAGAATACTTCCTTCAACAACAAGGCATTCTCCAAATGGTACAAAAGGTTGTTGGACACAACTCAGAGGTTGTGCATTCCGAAGGAATTGCTCAACTACAACATGCGGAATATTGCATTCAGTATAAGCCACCACAATAAATTCGTATGGACAAGGTATGCCAACTGAGAAGAATTACACTTACGCATGCTGCCATTCTACTTAGATGAGGAGGCTTATGTCATGGCCCGGAGTAAAACACAACCCGCGCAAGTCAGGGATGCATTACCTTCTGCCTATAGAGCTACTGAAGAAGAGGGGTCAGGAAGAAGGGCTAGGAACGAGCTCAGGTCTGGAGGTATAGAACAAAGAAGCCCGAGTACAGACAGACTCCAACAAGGAGGAAGAGACGTAGCCACTAAATTGAAAGAAGAGAACATTACCCATGTTCCTGCAGTATCCATAGCAAGCTATATTGACAGGTAAGGATTTCAATGGAATTCTCTTTGTTGCATTCATCACAGAGCCAATGGCTAAGAAACCTAGGATGGGGATGTCCCCAAGCAAGGTTTTGAACCCCCAGCCAATTTCATCCACCATTCCTCGCACCCGCTCAGCGTCTCGAGCAACCCATATTATAGATATCCAGGATGACCCTGAGCCTGACACCACTCCATCCACCACCATCATCACCGAACAACCTTGATCACCACTACAACCCCAGTTTCCACCCCAAGAAACCGTCATTCCATCCCAAACCATCGACCCAAAACCCATGCATTTGGAACCCCCAGAGATACTTGAGCAGAGACCAGAACTCACTGGTCCAAACCGAGCTACTTGAACAAAGACTACAAATCACTAGGCCAAACCATGAATCCCACAACCAACATACTATACCCTTTGTTCCAATTCAGGACACTCCATCTTCAACGAAGATGCAAATAGTACAGAAGCCACAAGTCCTAATTCCTCAGCGCACTTCCTCAACGACTAAGGTTGAGGGTGTTATCGGAAGTGCAACCCCAGAAGCTAAGGTCCACAAAGAGTTTGAGGTACTAGAGGTTCATAAGGAAGATAAAACAGCCTCAGGAAAAATTCTACATCAGTACAGGAGAAAATTGAGCTCATCCTCCAAAACCCACAGTAGTGCGCAAAGTTGCTAGAACTTTGCCTGGCCAGAACATAAGTACTAATGTTCTTTCCATCGACGTTGAGGTTGATTCTTGTGCCAGGACCGTCTACAAGAGAAGAGGAGGTGGATACACCTTATGATCATTCAATGACTAGTGGAATTCCACTACAGGTCCAAGTACCCAGGGAAGCCACCCCTTCTTCTGCTGACCTTGCACAGTGGCCAACAATGCAACTAGATGGAATGATCAGAGCCTCAACTGATCAAATGGAGTAGAGGCTCCAGTAGGCCGAAATGACTGCATAGTTTGCAAGGGAGGAAGCAATCCTTGCTCAGTCACGCAGTGCACAAGAAGAATACGCCAAGATCTAGGCAGAGCATAAACTGAAAAGAGTCAAAGAGAGGCTTGTTGAAGTCTGGCTGGAGATAAGGAAGGTAGCTCCACAACTACCAGAATCCAATGCTGCAAGAGAACCTGAGCATCAAATTGAGCTACTCCAAGGAGCATGGTCACAGTTCACCATTCGCGTAGAGAATTTGGAAGTACATTTGCAGGAAATTCAGCAGGAAGAAAAACAACAACCTTGAAAGTTGTAGAAGTAGATGGAGAAAGTAGTGTTGGAAGGTAACAATGCTCGAGCAACACTACACAAGTGCACAATCGAATGCACAAGAATATTTCATGAAGCCAGCGACGAGATGGGAATTATAGCAAGGCGTAATCAAACTCTGGTGGAGGTGTGTGAAAGAATCTAGTTGCTCAACGAATAATTTGTGGTCACCATGGATCTAATGGAGCAACAATATAAATTCGATCAAATCCATCAAGCAGACAATGAGCTGAACACTCTATTTGAAGCACAATCTGTAGCCAAGAAAGATCTGCACGAATTTCGACCTCTTGTTCAGATAGTGTATATGAAAATGCATCAGGTAAATGCTACAACCGACTCTAAATGGAACTCCCTGGTTGCATCCAAGCCTAAAGGATGCATCACAGATGCAACTTAGCAATTTGTAGTCAAAGCCTCACTCCTTACCAGGAAGTGTCAGGATAAAATGGGGAGTTTCCAGGAACTCAAGAAGCAGGCCTTAGATTTGGTCCTAGAGTTGGGCTCTTCATTTGAAGAGGTAGAAAAGGAGAAAGCGCAAGCAAAAGATGAAGGAAAAGAGGAGAAGGAGGACAAAGGAAAGCAACAGGAACTCCTAGAATTCCTGAAGGATCCAAGTACTTGACTCGAGGGCGAGTCAAGGCTTGTGGTCGGAGCTTGTTGGGCCCCTAATTTTTGGTTTGGAGTTGCGCAAGGATGAATACATTCCCAATTTTAGTCAAGCACGAGTTGTGCAAGCTACAAAAGAAGATGGAAAGTGAAGCAAGAAACGAAATGGAAATCAGTTTTGAAAAGGGAGAGCGTAATTCCAACAAGGCAAAAACAGTTACAACAGATCACGAACAAGAAAGCATGTGGAGCCCAAAGCTAGAAGATCCCACTTATCCTATATATGAGATGCATATTAGTGTAAAAGGGTTTGTTTTTTGTTTTTATTGCTCGGTATGGTTGGGTGTAGTTGCTTGTCTGTAGATTTTTATCATAGATGGTATAGAGTGTGCAGCCAGAGAAAGGGTTTTGTGACTGTAACTTGTATACATTTTGGGGAAAATGGTAGTTAGAGCCATGTGACATGAGTCTAGAGCCAGAAGCTTGTAACAGAGTCTTGATATGTATCTGTAAGATTGTACCTGAGAATATCTTCTGATAATAAATATGGAAGGACCTAAATTTTGAAATTACTTTGTCATTCTGTGTGTATGCTTATGCATTGTCTCCTTACAATACTTCTTTATTCTTGATAAGATCAATATGTTGTCGTTGTTTACAAATGATTTCATACTTGAGTGTCATTATTTCCAGTATGAATGAGTTGAGATCAATTATGTGGTTATTCTATCTTTCATAAGATCATGGTGAATCTTGAAGATTCTGGAAACCCACCTAAGTATTCTCCTTTCCCTTCCCTATATTTCTTTCTTGGTTGTGCTTCAGGTGAGACTTCTCTTCGGAGGAGATGAAAATTCCATCACTCTAGACTACTTGGTGCCTTTTGTTGGTAACCTAAGAAGGACCCTGCTCTAATCAATTTCATGCCAACACCATGATCCTCATGAGCTAGCTATCAGTCATGTCAGATCTGTCAGCCTCACTCATCCAAATATCCACATTGTTGATTTTGAGTAGGTTAAATTTAAATTACTTTCGTATGATGAAGTCTTGCACCAATTTCCCAATGACACTACAAAGAGAGAAATTGATATCTAATAAGAAGAATTGAATATGGAAACTTTAGCCCAAGTCCAGAAGTTGTGTTAGCAAGAATAAGATATAGGAAATGTCAAAGAACAAGAGAATACCAAAAAACAAAAATAGCTTGAACAAAAAAGACTCCAATCTAAGATAGATTATCAAATAAGATAGACTGAGGAGAAGAACATGATAGAACATGAGTGTGTGGCACATTACGATGCTCTGCAAAAGAATAAAGAAGAAGAAGCTAAAAATCTAGCAGAGAACGAAGAATCAAAGAGACTAGCTAATGAAGCAAAAGCCAAGAAATTGGCTGAAGAGGCAAAGTGACATAGACCTCTCAGCCCTCGGACTGAGATCTTCTCATAGGATCGTTCTTTATCTCCTTTGAGCCGGATTGGCTCTTTCAATTCCTTGCTGGAATCTCAATTCAATCGATCCACAGGTCCTTTCGGAAGCTCCCCTATGCAGACAACACTAGGCGTGAGCTCCACCTTTTCGTGTGACCACTGTGCTATGTCCAAGGCCCAATTCCAAAGGTGCTTATCGCAACTTTCAACTCGCAAGTTTGTGAGTCGAGGCTCTCGAATATTCCTTTCCAATCTTGCAATACCTGAGATCAAGAAATGGGTATAGCTCCCCTTTTGTCAGCGCCTTCCGTGCATGACCACCGGCTGAGCTTAACGTTAGCTCCTCTCACTTCTCGCCGCTTCTTGAGTTCAAAGATTGAACTCTCGTTCCTTCCTTATTCCATCCTCTGAGACTTGAAAGTTAGCAAAGGTTGACTTTTCTTTTGCACTTCTCGCAACTCGCCACTTCACGAATTTCAATGTCGAGCTCTCGTGCTCTTATCTCGCGAATCCTCGAGACGCGAGAAGTCAACGGAGTGTTGACTCCTTCCACTAGGTGATGTGTGTCCGCCTGTTTATTTCCCGGGCCCACCTTGTGGTTCTGCCACATGTCCCTTGTGCCCTGCTTCGGCACTTCTCGACTTCGCTTCCCGAAGTGCTACCTCCTTTGTATCCCGAAACCCGAAGTGTCGAGATCCTGAACTCCTCGCTATTCCTTATCACAACTCGCGACTTCGAGACTTTCGAGACAAAAGTCTTGACTTCCTATCCACCGATATGTCGAAATACTGAAATTCTGACACGTCGTCAACACAAGTCCCACAACGAAACTTCCTACCTTCTTGGAGTTTTCGGACTTCACGACTTCGTGAATCCTGATGCTAAGTTTTCGGTTCTTCAACCCACGAAACCTCAAAATGAGATTACGTGAGTAATCCAACGGCTTCTATTGGTTCAGATCTTGTGCCTCTATTCTCCCATGAGCTTAAACTTATAAAACAAACACTCACCGTAACCCTCCTTGCTCCTCTGCAAGATCTGACAGTTCTCGGGACTTCCCGACTTCCGCTCGGAGAATTCTGATCATCCAATGCCTCCTTGACAACTCCTGCAAAGAGAACACAGTATTCCCTTACGAAACTTGTCCTCCAGCAAAACAACTTCGCTGCACCTCCTTTCAACACTTTAAGGCACTAATTCTTCTTGAGTTTCTCTTCATCAACTTTGAAGATCCTATCCCTCCTGAACTTGGTTGAAAAATCCTCAAGTCCCTTGGGGATAATTCCTACGTGCACTCCTTGCAGCACTTCTTCAAATACACTCTAGTATTTCAACCTCTTCAACTCTGTGCACTCCCTGTGACAATAGTCTTTTCAACAACTCCCTCAGGTTGCAAACTCTGAGACTCTTCTCTCGGCCTGTGCACTCCTTGTACAGCTCCTATGCTTAACTTGCACTTTTGTGAGAATGAAACCAATGTTATCCCTTCTGAGCTTTCAGAGACGAAATCTATTTTCTGTCAACGCACACCGTGCGAACAATTTCGCTGCACTCCTTGCAGGAAAACTCTCGCTCAGACAGAGAAAAAATTGAAACTCATTCCTTACTCTCCCCCTCTTCAGATTTCAAACATTTAATATGAAATCATACATTCACACATCAAAGAAAATGCATAGCAGAGAGTAAACAAGCATATATCAATCAACATGTACAAACACAGAAAGCAATTGAACAGCATGAGTCTGAACTAAAGATCTTTATATTAATCCAAAACTTTTGTACATGGGTTTTTACTCTACACAGCTCTCTGCTTCTGCTCTCCTATGCTCTCTTGATTGATAATCTTGCTAATGTTACAAATGATACAATATGAGGGTGTCTATATCCCATTTCCCTCCAGCCCTTAAAACTGTCTAATCTATGAATTTAAAGCTACCTACTTACATTTACTAACATAAATGCCTCTTAATCCTTCAGATTAGAGCAGGACACTCAAGGTCTGATTACAATCTACAAGTACGCCTTTTCTTAACTATTTCATTTATGTTTGGCGTATCAAACTTCAAAACATTTCAAACAATTCATCATGTGCCAAAATGCATTGGCGTTTGTCCCACGCTCGCTTTTTGTTGGCGATGCTCCTGCATCATACTCCCTCACTTGAAAATTTTCATGGGCTCCTATCCATGAGCTCTCGCATGGTCTATCCATGCTTTTGAATCTTTATTTCATTCTCCCAGCTGGAATCCTCAACTGGATGTCCCTTCCACTTGACCAAGTATTCAAAGTATTCCTTTCTCCTAGTCTTCTTACTAACTCTTCTTTCCAGTATGCTTTCCATATGTGGTTTCTCTGCAACTGGCATCTGTTTTGTCCATTGAACCTCTGGTTGTTCACTGTCTCCTCCATCTTTGTATGGGTACAAATCTAAGACATTGAATATCGGAGAAATTCTAATCCCATCAGGTAATTCAATCTCATAAGCATTTGCCCTAAGTTTCTTCAAGACCTTACATGGTCTAATCTTCTTCATCTTTAGTTTGTTATACATCCCCTTCAGGAACCTTTTCTTTCTCAGATGTGCTAGAATCAAATCACCAACCTCAAATTGAAGTTGTCTCATGTGTTGATCTGCTCTGTGCTTATACTCTTGGCTCGAGTTTTTCAATCGCTCCTTCACCTGGCTGTGAAGTTCCTTCATTGCTTTGGAAAAAAAATTTGCACTAGCACTTCTTATCTCATCCTGTTCTGAATCCCTCAGTTCAGAAACTCCTCTTGGCTGTGTCCCATAAACAATTTGGAATGGACTCTACCCTGTGCTTCTTTTGATTGAATCATTATAAGCAAATTCCGCCCGTGGAAGAATATTGTCCCACTAACAGTGATGTTCAGTCACCAAACTCCTCAACAAGTCTCCCAAGTTCCTATTCACAGCTTCTGTCTGTCCATCCATCTGAGCATGATAAGTTGAACTGAACAACAAGTTCATTCCTATATTTTTCCATAAGGTTCTCCAGAAGTGTCCCACAAACTTGGTGTCTCGATATGAAACTATGCTCCTTGGTAAGTCGTGAATTCGAATAACTTCTTTGAAAAAAAGATTCGCAATGTGAGTTGTGTCACTGGTTTTCTGACATGGTATAAAATGTGCCATCTTAGAAAATCTATCCGCCACTACAAAGATCGATTCAAACCCTCTTTGTGTTCTTGGCAGCCCCAATATTAAGTCCATGCTGACTACATCCCACAACCTCTCAGGTATGGGTAACAATTGATATAAGCCTACATTCTATCTCTTTTCTTTTGAATGCTAACAAATTCTACACCTGTCCACAAATATTTTGACGTCTGCTCTCATTCCTGGCCAAAAATATGACTCGTTTAACTTTGATAACATCTTTTCATGACCGAAATGTCCAGACAATCCTCCATTATGTTTCTCCTTTAGCAAATTCTCCCTCATGGAGCATTTCGGAATACAAATTTGATTACCCTTAAACGTTAATCCCTCCTAGATCATGTATTATGTCCATTGACTCATTTCCCTAAGAATTGGATTCTCAGCTGCTTCATACGCCTCTTTAAAATCTGGATCATCTCTGTACATGTTCCTTATATCATCAAAACACAGTGTTTTGACTCTGAACTCCTACAACAACAAACATTTTCTGCTCAAAGCATCAACAACTTTGTTAGCAATTCCAGAAATATGTTTAATTACAAAAGTAAAGTTCTACATGTATTCAACCCATTTAACATGTCTTTGATTCAACTTCCCCTGTTGAGTCACAAATTGCAAAGCATGATTGTCATTGTATAAGATAAACTCCTTGGGGATCAAATAGTGTCTCCATTTCTTCAATGCCTGAATAATAGCATAGAACTCCTTGTCATATGTGGAGTATTTTATTTTGGCTTCGTTCAGCTTCTCACTGAAGTATGCTATCGGCCTGTCTTCTTGGCTCAAGACTACCCCTATTGCAAATCCACTTGCATCACATTTTACTTGAAATGTCTTTTTGAAATCTGGCAACACCAAAATTGGTTGTTCCGTGATTTTCCTTTTCAACAAATTGAAGCTTTTCTCCGCCTCTTTTGTCTATTGAAAAGACTTGTGTCTCTTCTTCACTGTGTCCATCATCGGTGCACTAATTCCACTGAAATTCCCGATGAAATTCTGGTAGAAACTAGCCAATCCATGAAAACTTCGAACTTCAAATATACTTTTCGGTGATGGCCAATTCTTAATCACCTCCACTTTATCTGGATCCATCCTCAACTTATCTGCAGAAATAACAAACCCCAAATAAATGAGCTCTGTATTCATGAATGAGGATTTCTTCATGTTTATGAGAATCTTCTCTTGTTGTAATCTCTTCATCACTGTGGCCAAATGTTTCAGATGCTTTGTCTCTGTTTTACTGAAAATCAGTATGTCATCAAGATATACAATGACAAATTTTCCAATGAAATCCTTTAGGACTTCATTCATCAACCTCATGAAGGTACTTGGAATGTTAGTTAAGCCAAATGGCATAACAAGCCATTTGTATAACCCTTCATTCATCTTGAATGTTGTCTTCCATTCATCACCTTCTCTCATACGAATCTGATGATATCCACTTTTCAAATCAATCTTCGAAATTTTTTTGGCTCCACTCAAGCAATCCATCAAATCATCCATTCTTGGCAATGGAAATCTATACCTAATGGTTATCTTGTTGATTTCTCTCGAGTCAGTACACATCCTCCAGCCTCCGTCTTTCTTCGGACTGAGCACTGTTGGAACAACACATGGACTCAAGCTTTCTCTAACCAATCCTTTGTTCATTAAGTCCTGGACCTGTCTTTTGACTTCCTCATTCTCCTGTGGCGTCAATATGTATGCTACTTTGTTTGGTAAACTAGCTCCAGGTATGAGATCAATATGATGACTCACACTTCTGATTGGTGGCAATGAACGAGGTAGTTCATCCACTACTATGTCAACAAACTCTTCCAATAGTTTCTGAACCTCTTCTGGTAAATCATCTACCCTTGTATTGGTTGAAACAATTTTAGGCTTCCTGACCACAATGAATTGTGGTTCCTCCTTCTTCTTAACCTCTGTAAGAAGTTCCTTCCCACTCATGAGAAGTACAACATTGCTTACTTTAGGTTTTACTTCCTTGTCCTTAATTGGCAACAACATGTGAGTTCTCCCATTTTTCTCTAGGGTGTATGTGTTCTTCCTCTCGTCATGAATCAAATTTCTGTCATATTTCCACAGTCTACCCAACAATAGATGAAAAATATCCATGGGAATAACATCACAGAGTATTTCTTCTTTATACCTTCCTATTTTAAACTCAACTAAACATTGTTTAGTGACATTTACCTGATGTCCTTTTTGTAGCCATGAAACTCTGTATGGGCTTGGATGTTCAATCATCTCCAGCTCCATCTTTTCTACCATCTCTGTAGAAACGAGATTATCTATGCTACCACTATCCACGATGACTTTGCATACCCTATCCTTGGTCTTGCAAGTAGTCTGAAAAAGACTGTTCCTTTGCACTGGATTTTCTACCTCCTTCTCTGGTGTTAAGAGAACTTTTCGCATCATCAACGATCTTCCGCCTTCAGTATCCTCTGCCTCAACATTCCGCCTCTGTTCTTCAACAATGTGATTTTCACCACTTTCTTTCTTTCTATCTGGACACTCATAAGATTTATGTCCAACCTTTCCACATGTGAAGGATTTCACCACTCCACCTCTTCCTCTTCCTCTACCTCTGGTACAAGGAAAAATGTTTCCATCAGCATACTGACCTCTCTGTTTGGTATATTTTCCTCTCTATGAGCTTCCACCTCTCTCAGTTTGAGTCTGAGGTTTCTTCCACTCTTCCTTGGGTTTCTGATTTCTATCTCGGGCAACTGATTTTCTTCTGGCTTGACTTCTGCCTCGTCCTCTTTGACCTTGTTTTCGGCTCAGCTTCTCTTTAGCTTTTAGAGCCATCTGATAATCATATTCCACCATTCAGATGGTCATCATGCTCATCTCATCCTGAATGTTGTATCTCAGACCATTCATTTACCTGACAACCTTTTCATCATCACTTTCCCGATGACCTTCCCTAATGTTCAGCCTGTAGAATTCTTCAGTGTACTCCTTCACTGACATCAATTTCTGTCTCAAATTCTTCATTCTTTGAAACATAGTAATTTGGTAATCACTGGGAATGAATTTTGCCTTCATCTTTGCGATCATCCTATCCCAACTCTTGATATTTTGCTTGCCTTTGTAGTGTCTGTCAGCCTATAGTTCAACCCACCACAATGTTGCATGTCCTTTAAGTCTTGTGATAGCATGTTTGACCTTTTTGTCTTCCTCGACATCTTCATAGTCAAAATATGTGTCCAAAGCTCTAATACAGTCTAGAATCTCTTCAGCATCCAGGTTTCTTTCATATACTAGAATATCCATTTTTTCCCTAGCACCCATTCTTGCAACAACCCTAATCAGGCGTTCATTTGCTGCATCTTCTACTGTAACTTCTTCTCCTTCATGTCCATCTTCATCTTCACTTTCAGATTTACTGACATCTCCAACACTGGCTGTGCACCTCTACTTTATTTCCATGTCCATGACTCTGGCGCATAGGTCATGTATATCTCTTTCCATGGCTGGATTTGGCACCTGTCTACCTCTTCCTCTTGGCATTTCCCTTTCCTCTGGTAGAACAGATGTTTTCCTGTCCCTTCTTCTTGGCAGCATGTATGAGATTCTTCCTTTCCCTACTACAAAAATCAAAGAAATCTTTCTGTTCTCTGATACCACAACTGATGCAGACCTCTCGGCCCTCAGAACAAGATATGCTCATAGGATCGTTCTTTATCTCCTTTGAGATGGATCGGCTCTTTCGATTCCGTTTTGGAATCTCAATTCAATCGATCCACTGGTCCTTTCGGAAGCTCCCTTGTGCAGAAAACACTAGGTGTGAGCTCCACCTTTTCGTGCGACCACTGCTCTATGACCAAGGCCCAATTCCAAAGGCTCTTGTCACAACTCACAACTCATGAGTTTGTGAGTCGAGGCTCCCAACTCTTCCTTTCCAATCTTGCAATACACGAGATCAAGAAATGGGTATAGCTCCCCTTTTGTCAGCGCCTTCCGCGCGTGACCACCAGCTGAGCTTAACGCGAGCTCCTCTCGCTTCTCACTGCTTCGTGAGTTCAAAAATTGAACTCTCATTCCTTCCTTGTGAGATCCTCTGAGACTTGAAAGCCAGCAAAGGTTGACTTTCCTTTTGCACTTCTCACAACTCGCCACTTCGCGAGTTTCAATGTCGAGCTCTCATGCTCTTATCTTATGAATCCCCAAGATGCGAGAAGTAAATGGAGTGTTGACTCCTTCCACTAGGTGATGTGTGTCCGCCTGTCTATTTCCTGGGCCCACCTTGTGGTTCTGCCACGTGTCCCTCATGCCCTGCTTTGGCACTTCACGACTTCACTTCCCGAAGCACTACCTCCTTTGTATCCTAACACCTGAAGTGTCGAGATCTCGAACTCCTCGCTACTCCTTATCTCAACTCGTGACTTCGGAACTTTTGGGACAAAAGTCTTGAATTCCTATCCACTGATATGCCGAAATGCCAAAATTCTGACACGTCGTCAATGCGGGTCCCACAACAGAACTTCCCACCTTTTTGGAGTTTTTGGACTTCACGACTTCGCGAATCCCAATGCTAAGCTTTCAGTTCTTCAACCCATGAAACCCTGATATGAGATTACGTGAGTGATCCAACGGCCCCTGTTGGCTCATATCCTACGCCTCTATTCTCCCCTAAGCTTAAACTTTAAAAAAAAAAACACTCACCATAACCCTCCTTGCTCCTCTGCAAGATCTGACAGTTCTCGGGACTTCGCGAATTCCCCTCAGAGAATTCCAACCATCCAATGCCTCCTTGACAACTCCTACGAAGTGAACAGGGTATTCCCTTACAGAACTTGTCCTCCTAGAAAACAACTTCATTGTGCCTCCTTTCAACACTTTACGACACTAATTATTCTTGAGTTTCTCTTCATCAACTTCGAAGATCCTATCCCTTCTGAACTTGGTTGAAAAATCCTCAAGTCCCTTGGGGATAATTCCTGCGCGCACTCCTTGCGACACTTCTTCAAATACACTCTAGTATTTGAACCTCTTTGACTCTGTGCACTCCCTGCGACAACAGTCTTTTCAACAACTCCCTCAAGTTGAAAACTCTAAGACTCTTCTCTCGGCCTGCGCACTCCTTTCATGGCTCCTATTCTTAACTTTCACTTCTGCGAGAATGAGAACAATGTTATCCCTTCTAAGCTTTCAGAAACGAACTCTATTTTCTATCAACGCACACCTTGCGGACAATTTTGCTGCACTCCTTGCAGGAAAACTCTCGCTCAGAAAGAGAAACAATTGAAACTCATTCCTTACTCTCCCTCTCTTCAGATTTCAAACATTTAATATGAAATCATACCTTCAAACATAAAAGAAAATGCATAACAAAGAGTAAACAAGCATATATCAATCAACATGTACAAACACAGAAAGCAATTAAACACCATGAGTCTGAACTAAAGATCTTTATATTAATCCAAAACTTCTGTACATGGGCTTTTACTCTACACAGCTCTCTGCTTTTTCTCTCCTATTCTCTCTTTATTGATAATCTTGCTAATGTTACAAATGATACAATATGAGGGTGTTTATATCATGTTTCTCTCCATCTCTTAAAACTATATAATCTAAGAATTTAAAGCTACCTACTTACATTTACTAACATAAATGCCTCTTAATCCTTCAGACGAGAGCGGGACACTCAAGGTCTGATTACAATCTACAAGTACGCCCTTTCTTAACTATTTCATTTATGTTTGGCATATCAAACTTCAAAACATTTCAAACAATTCATCATGTGCCAAAATGCATTGGCATTTGTCCCACACTCGCTAGTTGTTGGCGATGCTCCTGCATCACAAAGGATAAGTGATTGGACGATGAGGCTGAATTAAAGAGGAAAGTTGATAAGATTTTGAAGAAGAATTTAAACTATACCCCAGGCACTCCATCGACACCGAACTTAGGCATTGTGAATATCCCTCCTACGGAGTATACCCCCATAATATCCATACCAGGAGATTCCTCCCTCTCTTCCCAAACTCTCAATTTTGAAAGATATGTAGTCGCTATTGGAGACTACTACTTCGATAATATAACAAGAAGCATAGAAAAAAGATCAGAGAAAATAAAGAGAGGAGAAGACACCAATTATAAGTCATATGTAGGAAGGATATTAGAATGGAAGGTTGGGCCTGATCCTAAAGAAAACATGGTCCAAGCAACTTTAACGCTCAATGCCTTTGCAAGATTAAATTCCTCCTATGTCTTGGAGATAACTAATTCCCTAAACATTTCTAGGAATTGAGTAGTAGAGATGGAAACAGAGTTGAAATGCGTAAAATACCAATTCTCCATAGATATCCAAGAAACTGTCAAAGTAGATGAAGGTCCAAATTCAGGTAAGATCAATGGTTCCCTACAGGAACAAAGAGACCACTTGAATGAAGAGTTTTAAAAGAGAATACAAATCCTATGGGACACCCACAAGAACAAGTTAGAAGTAGAAATACATCAACTCAATTCCTCTCTAGAAAATACTAGAGCATCGACATGTACCGTGGATTCCATAAAAGAACAAGCGCTAGTAGGCAACAAAAAATTATCGAATGAAAGGAATTAACTCCTTAATATGTTGATCAACATACATTTGGAGTGACAAGAACAACTTAATTTGCAGAACACTTTGATAGAAGCTCAAGGAAGGTATCAGGAAGCTAGCGAGGATTTTGAGGAGATGGTTAATTGGCAGGACTTGCACCAACCTCCACCTACCTCCCTACTAGTATATTCGAAAAGAGAACAACTCAGGTACCGAATGATTTTTGACACCAACAAACCCCTCTTCATGAGTGTCTGATCCACCCAAGGAGTAGTTATTGACACATGTGCACAACTGTGGAAAGAAGCTAATGATATCATCATAGAGGCATGGGTACAACAACTGCAGTTTATAGATGAAATGACTTCTCTCAGCAAAAATGCAGTTGAAGTGGAAGATCTAAAGAAATCCATTCATGAAAGCATTCAGGATCTGATGCTATTTGAAGAAAAATCAATTGAAGAGAATCAGTTGTTTCCTATCTGACTCACCCATAAGATTCAATCCTTTGTAAAAGCCACGATGAATGAATTATGTCAATAAGTGTCCGTAGAAGTCTGTAACAGAGATTCGGTCTTAGAGAAATTGCAATCAAGAAAACTCGAGAGAATTTTAAATGACTACTCCACTTGGAAACAACATCAATACCAACAATAGGAGTGAACCACATCATGACTGGGGATCAAGACAAATTCATCAGCTTGAAGAGAA
>JASDQU010244499.1:17609-33507 GCA_032191745.1 Picea mariana
AACGTGGCTATCCAAAATGTATATATATCCATATCACAAAAGAACATGAACGTATAACTATTTTCAGTTTAGGAAAAGAACATTAACAATACACAAACCCATCTATACTTGAACTATGTACTTGAAGCTCTATAGTGAGGTGATATATGTGTACCACTGTGGTCGAGCCTTAGCGTGAAGCCTCCTCTGCGATTCCTCCTCTGCGAGCGGGGTTCTCCTCTGTGAGCGGGGTCTTGGACTAACAAAATATGATCACTGCAGTCTGCCAATTGGTGCCTGGGCCGAACCTGGGAGTAACCCGTTACCAACCAGAAGAAAGTCCAAGAGTAAAACACTAAACCCATAAAACTCAAGGCCCAAAGGGGAAATAAGAGGTAACAGAAGAATGAAGATGTAAACCGGGGAATGCATTTCAGATCCCATATAATTTATACCATGTGGGAGGGCCAAAAATCTCCATGTTCTTTGGAAATCGGGAAAAGGGAAGATTGAAATCAGGCAAAGGGAAGATTGTAGGCTGTAGCTACCCAGTGTTGAGTGCCCACTGCCCATACCACAAAATCGGGGTGAAATTAAACCATAAATCCTGATTTTACCAAATGGCAGGGCGAAGAAGCTATCATAAATTCCCATATTTCTAGAAATTTGGCTAATGGAAGCTTGTTCCTCCAAATTTCGGGGGACAAATATAAGTTGTTTTCCTCTATCCCTCCTAAAAACATGGGCTAACCCTTTACACGATTTTTACCTTAAAATAAATTACGGGCTAATAAAATAAGTTTAAAAAAATCACTCTAATACAAAAAATTCGCCCGATAAAAAATTAGAGGCCCCTTAATTTCGCCCATGAGAGAAATTTCACCCCTAAAATCATCTATGACTACATCATAAAGTTATGTCTAACTGTTTAGACTCTAGATTTTGATTTTTGTGAACATTGTGTATATGGGAAGAAGAATTGAGTAAGATTCCCCACTAGTGCAATGAGGGAAAATGGAATTTTACAGTTGGTGCATAGTGAAGTGCTTGGACGTATGTCACTTCCATCACTGGGAAAATCTGTGTACTATGTATCATTTATAGATGACTTCTCTAGGAACACTTGGATATACTTCCTCAGGAAGAAACCTAAAGTCTTTGAAAGGTTTAATATTAGAAAAAGAGGATTGTAGAGCAATAAAATAAAATAAATGTGGAAATAAACCATAGAATATACACAATACAATAGAGACACAGATATACATGTTTCCCCCAATGTGGGTTACGCCCACCATAGAAATTGTCATTCCTTCCTTTATTATTATCCAACAAATGAAGGGATACAACCTACAACATACCCATTGTAACTTCCTATTATTTTATCATAGTCTCACCCGTCATAATAAAATATTCACTCACATACACAGTCGCAATACAATCCCCTCATACATAAAATAGGCTTTCCTTCTATGGAAAAAAACTGTAACAAAACTTCTACCATTAGATCTACAAACTTAAATGATGAACAATTCAGATTGACTATGAAATTACAATATTTTACAAGGAAAAATATTTTATAAGACAATCTGTCGCCTCCTCCCTGGACCCCCCTGGTGATAAATGTGGGGGGGAAATCCCCCCCACACCCTCATGTCAGGAAATGGGATCAAAGCAAGACCTCTAAATTAGGACTATAATCAGTCTCCACAACCAACAATCTCCCACTTGGAGACTGGTCACATCAACTCCACTTTTATTGTACCTATTGGACTATGATCCACCTTAGACCTGTAAATTTTTTCATCTTCACCTTCATTATTGAAGGGAAATTGAAATTGAACAAGAACTCAGTTTCTCCCTAGTTACTACCTTTGTTAACATGTGTGCAGGATTTTCGCTTGTATGTGTCTTTTCCAACTTCAATTGTCCATCTTCCAAAACAGATCATATGAAATGGTACCTGAGATGTATATGTTTAGTATTATAATGGAAGTATGAGTTATTTTCAATATGAATGGAACTTTTTCTATCACATTAAAACTTAGTATTCTCCTATTTCTTTCACAATTCCTCCACAAACGTCTATAACCAAATCATCTCTTTATTAACCTCTACAACAACAACATACTCTACTTTCATTGTTGAAATGCAACAATATTTTTGCAGTTTTGAAATCCAACTTACTGTTGTTCCACCTATAGTAAAAACATACCTTGTGGTGCTCCTCCTTCTATCTTTATCATCTACCATATCTAAATCAACATATCTCTATATAACAATGTTTGAACCTTCAAAACATAATGTATCAATAGTAGTACCTCTCAAATACCTGAGAATCCACTTTATGTATCCCAATGTTCTTTACCTGTATTGTTCATATACCTACTCACAACTCCCACTGCATGTGCAATATATGGTCTTGTGCACACCATCGTAGGCATCAAGCTACCAATTGTTGATGAATAAGAGACCTTGGACATGTGATCTGGGATCTTTTCGTCAGGCGACTTATTAAAGAATTGCATAAAATGAGCATAAACAAAAGTACACCATAAAAAAGGAAAAGCTCAAAATGAAAGAGACACAATCATGCAATATGAACACAAAGAACTTGATAGCAGAGTTCGTCCCTAGTGGACTATATCTCTGGGTCCTGCTCTCAAATGGATAGGTCTTTTTATTAACTCCACAAAAGAATTGGACAAAATACATAAGTATACCTCATTCTAGAGCTAAGCCATAGAAGCTTTGCTCAGATCAGAAAACTAACACCACCACTACGTTCGTGGCATCGTTTTACCTAAAAATGATTGTCTCCATGCCTCAATCCAAGTCAGACATTTTTAGGCCCCCAAGACACCCCTACCTTGGTTTCTGTGCCACTAATCCCACAATTAATGACTGATAGATCTCGAAATCCATGCCAAAATATTGAAAAATGCACCCAAATATGTACCATATGGATGAACTCAACCTACCCCTTCTCTGTGCTCTCTTGTGTCTTAACTCTGGCGGACGCCCCCTTTTTATACCAAAAGTTGGAAGCTATGCAATAACTCAAGTGGTTGGCAAGTTAAGAATTTAGTTGGCAGAGGTCCCGGGGTCCAATCCCACGGGCCTCCCCTTTTGGCAAGTGGCTACAACTTATGGTGAAGATTTTGGCGTTGGTTTAGTGGTGGTTTGAATTGGCGGCAAAAATGGAGGAAAGGCTAAATTTAGAGGTGGTTGAGTTAAGCCCCTAAGTGGGCAGAAGAGTAAGGTCATGTGGCATTGGTGCATGTGAATAGGGGCTGGGCCGAAGGCCAAGCCCCTTCCTTTGGCACCTTGTATAGTACTCAAAATTTAAATAATATTAAAATTATTTTACAAATAAGAATCAATGTGTGGTATCGTGGTTAGCACGTGAGTGTGGGGCCTTTGGGCTGTTGGAGGTCACATGGTCGACTCTTGGGGAGTCAAATAAGATTTTTCACATTCCATCCATAGGAGGGGTGCCATGTGGCAACCCATGACTGGGCCATGTGGCACCATATAACTGGTCCACATAAAACTGCCACTTGTCATAATATGATTCGCTAATGAAGTTGACACGTGTCATCACCGAACATGCCCATGTGTCTTCCATTCCACTTCATCTTGCCAAATCAGTTGTGCCACATGTCAACCTTGCAGTGGTACCACGTTTCACTTTGACTTTTGCATGTTTGACCAAGTTTGACTGAACTTTGACCGCTTATAGATTTTGATACGTAACTCTGTTTGACGAGCTGTTTGCACCGTTAGAAATCTTGCAATGCGCTCTTCTTGATTATGCCATTTTCACTAAGTTTTAGGAACTTTGATGTTTTTCCCTTTTGCTATCTGCTGGAGCCATTCTGAGTGTTCAGATTTGCTTTTGTGCATTTTGAGTTGTCTTAACCTTCTTTGAATCCATTTTGGATCATGCCTTCCCACTGAGAGATTTTTGGACCACCAAAAGCTTTCATCAATCAATTGGTAAGTGAGGGAAGAGTTCCCTCACCTTATTTTTCTCAATCCACTTTGCCTTTCTTGGATGTGTTCCCTTTAAGCCTACTCGAAGATAATCAACATCACCTCTCATGAAGTCCTCATACTTCTGTTCAAGATGATATCTTCTTGTAACTCATCCAAGTACTCAGGTGAAAACTCATCAACTGATGGTATTGAAACTTCCTCATCCTGATCCATGATCATAGGAGGTTCAAAAAATTTCAAGTTCTCTACGCTCAGAACTGAGTATATATGCATATAAGGTGGAAGATCTAAACAAAAAGCATTAGTGTCGATTTTCTCCAAAATAATGAAGGTTCCATATCGGATGGGCTTGAGTTTCTTGCCTTCACCCTTCAATCGTTCCTTGCTAATATGAAGCCATACACAGTCTCCAACCTGAAACTGATGATCAATCTTGTGCTTGTCATGCCGAGCTTTATACTGTGCTTGACTCTTCTCCAACTATTCCCTGACTGCCTGGTGTATCTGTTGAATCCTCTGGATGAACTTGTGGGCTCTATCCTCTATGCGTTCTTCATTCACATCGACATCTCTCCCATACTTCAAGTCCAAAGGAACCTTTGGTAGGTACCCATAACACATCTCAAAAGGTGAACTCTGAGTGGATGAATGTAAAGCTCGATTATAAGCATGTTGTACATAAGGTATCTGTTCATCCCATAACTTAGGATGCTTGCTACAGTAGCCTCAAAGAAAAAGTACCATTGTTTTGTTTACCACCTATGTCTTTCCATCAATCTGTGGATGAAAATAAGTGCTCCTCTTCAATTTGGTGTCCATCATTCTCCACAAGTTAGTCCAAAAATCCCCAAGGAATCGAGTATCTCGATTCGAGACAATGGACATGGGTAATCCAAAGTGAACCCAAACATGCTGAAAAAAGAGATTAGCAGTCTGCTCAGTAGTGATCTCCTTTTTACATGGCATCAAGATACACATCTTGTTGAACCTATCCACTATGACATGAAAATAATTATGACCCCCTCTGGTCATTGGTAAACCCCCTACAAAATCCATGGAAATGCTTTCCCATGGATGGGATGGAACAAGAAGTGGTGAGTATAGCCCCAATTTTATATTAGTGGGCTAACAAGTAGAATACATCACACACCCCTTTACATATTTACTTACAATTGCTTTCATTTGAGGCCAATAACAAAACCTATGCAAATGAGCCATAGTTTTTCCTACCCCAAAATTCCTCGATACAAGAGAATTATGAGCTTCTTGTATTACATGGATGCATTCACTTGTAGGAATACATAGCTTCCCAAGATGATAGAGTAACTTTCCCTGCAAACAATAGTTCTCTACCTTTGCACCATGGGTTAGCTTCTCATATACTTCTTTAAAAGCTTCATCGATGGCATATTCTTCTACATAGAAATCATGAGATAAATAAGTACTCTTCAAAATAATAGAAGCAGCAATAGGAGGTCTAGAAAGCATATCGGCTACCTTGTTACTTGTACCCTTCTTGTACTTGATTACCAAATGAAATTTTTGTAGAAAACCCATTCATCTGTAGTGTCGAGATTGCTGCAGTTTGGTATGTGCCTGAAGATACTGTAAGGGCTAGTGATTTGTATGTATGATGGTTTCCTTCCCTAAAAAGTAATGCTTCCATTTCTTTACACTTTGAACTAATGCATACAACTCTTTATCGTATGTAGGATAGTTAACAACAGCTTGGTTAAAAGTCTCAGAGTGGTAACATATAGGCTTATGATATTGCATCAATACTCCACCCATGGCGTATCCACTAACATCTGTCTCGATCTGGAATGACTGTTGAAGATTCGGCAGTGCTAATACTAGTGCAGTACTGATCTTCTCCTTCAAAATGTTGAAAGATTTTTGTTTCTTTCCTTCCCACTGAAAAGTGTTCTTCACACTGGTTAAGGCATGCAAAGGGGATGTGATAAAAGAGAAGTTGGGAATGAATCTTCTCCAATATTGGACTGCACCCAAGAAGCTTTGAATCTTGATTACACTCTTTGGATCAGGTTGTTTCACAATCACTTCAATTTTGGAAGGATCAATCTTCAATTTTCCTCCTCCCACGATGTGACCTAAGTATACAAGTGTAGTCTTGCCAAATTCACATTTAGACATTTTCACATATAGCTTTTCCCTCTGCAAAGTATCTAATACTTGCTTTACATGCCTGACATGTTCATCCCAAGTCTCACTGAAAACAAGAATTTCGTCTAAATATACAATCACAAAGTCATCCAAGAAAGGCATGAATACATCATTCATCACTCGCATGAAAGTTGTCGGAGCATTACAAAGCCCAAATGGCACAACTAACCACTCAAACAATCCTTGTTTGGTTTTAAAGGCAGTCTTCCATGCATCATGTTCTGCAACCCTGATTTGATGATATCCACTGCGTATATCCAACTTACTGAAATAAACAACATTCTTTAATTGATCAAGTAAATCATCTATGCGAGGAAGAGGGTATCGATTTTTCACCGTGATTTTATTTAAAGCTCAGTAATAGACACAAATTCGCCATGTTCCATCTTTCTTTGGCACCATCACGATTAGAGAACCACAAGGAGATGAAATGGGCCTGATGACCCCTTGATCCAATAAACCCTGTACCTGCTTCTTGATCTCTATCATCTCCACAACTGACATCCTATACATTCCCACATTAGGCAAAGGAGAATCCTGCTGCAAATGTATCTCATGTTGGATTTCCCTCTTAGGAGGTAATCCATCTGGTTCCTGAAAAATATCATCATACTTAGAAACAATATCAGTTAATTACTTTTTATGAGATGGATCACACCCTTGGAAAGCATTGGATGTCCCTACATCTTTCTCTTTGATGACCATGAGTACATATCTCTTATTAGTGGTTATGAGTCTTTTCATTTGTCCTGCACTAACAAGCGTCATATTCACCCTCATGTTGTGAGCTCTAAAAATATATTCCACTCCCCCTTTAGTAAGGTGGTATTTGTTCTCATGACGAAAGAAGACTTCTTTTCTATCATAAAGATAAGGACTTCCCAACACTATGCCACATATATCAAGTGGTACAACATCCAAATCTACTTCATCAATCAATTTTGAAGCAATAGCAAATCTAACCCTACATTGTTTGGTGACATTAATTTTTTCTTTGTCACATACCTAGCCAAGAGGGTAAGGCTTTGGATGTGGTTTCATTATAAAACCCATCTTCTTGACAAGTGATTCAGATATTAAGTTTAGTTGGGAACCCGGATCAAATAATGTATCTATCTTAGTATGCTTAGATACAACTCGTATATGAAATAACTCATTCCTCTTTCATTCATCAATATGAGATTCATCGGTGGAACTTGAGCTAGAATGAAGAGAATCTTTACCTTGTACTCCAGCTGTTGTGATCTTTCCTTCATCTCCTAATTCAGAACAAGGATCTTGCTGCACTGTAGCAACAAAGTTTTTCTTCCCCTTTTCACTGAACTGTTTCGGTTTCTTTTCCGGATGCAGTTTCCAACAATGTTCTTCATCGTGACTGCTCCTCTTGCAATGAGTGAAAGATGGTTTTTGTCCTTCTCTCATTACTGTAGCGGTCTTCTTGCCCTTCTTTTTGAACTTCTTAAAAGTCTTTTGTGGGAAATTGGAAGGTTTCTTCATGGGATCTTCTTGAACATGTTTTCCCCCTGTTATCAAGGTGAGTGGCTTGCACACAAACTTCGTCAATACTAGTGGGGTTAAACAATAGCAAAGTATGACGAATATAACTATGAAGTGCACCAATATACTTCATTAAAGTTTCATAAGAATCCAAAGGAATATTCAATGCTAAAGCTTTCTTCCTAAATTCCTCTATGAAACTTTGTATGTTCTGACCTTTACTCTGTCTCAACGTTTGCCATTCCATCATTGCTTTATGTAAATACCCTAATGGATAGAACTGCTTTCTTATCTCTATTTTAAAATCCGACCATGAGGAAAGAAGCTTACCACTTACTTTTGTCATGTTTCTTTCTCTCCCACCATACAAGAGCGGTGCCTTCCAACCGAAGAGAAGACAGTTGCACTTTAACTTCCTCTTCATCAATATGCTGAACACGACAATATAATTCAACCTATCGGATCCAATTGTCTAAATTTTTAGAATTAACATCTCCATTAAACATAGGTAAATCAAACTTTACATCAAGCTTTAATAATGGTTTCTTAAAAGAGTGTTTATGGTTAGAATGCTGAGAGTGATGAGAATTCTCAGAGGAAGAACTAGAACTTGAAGGCGAAGATGGAGGCTCAGGAGGATCTACTCCAACCCCTTGGTTTACTGAAGCATCATCATATGCATGTGATTCCTTTTTCCTCTCCATCTTCTTCATCCTCTTTTCGTAATCTCCATACATTCATTCGACCATTTCTGACATGCGATAAAAGACCATGTGAAAAATTTTCTCCTGTTCATCATGCTTGTCTTCTTCTGCCATCTTCTTCCTTCAGGATGTACGACCAAATTTGGGATTGAATGTCTTAAGAGTTCCTTCACCATGCTTATGCTTGGCTCTAGTAAGCATTCATACTCAACAATTCAAATCAAAGACGACTACTCTGATACCAACATGATCCGGGATCTTTTCGTCAGGTGACTTATTAAAGAATTGCATAAAATGAGCATAGAAAAAAGTACACCATAAAGAAGGAAAAGCTCAAAATAAAAGAGACACAATCATGCAATATGAACATAAAGAACGACATAACGGATTTCGTCCCTAGAAAACTACGTCTCCGGGTCCTGCTCTCAAATGGGTAGGCCTTTTTATTAACTCCACAAAAGAATTGGAAAAAATACATATGTATACCTCATTCTAGAGTTAAGCCACAAAATCTTGTCTCAGATCACAAAAATAACACCACCACTGCGTTCATGGTGTCGTTTTACCTAAAAATGACTGTCTCCACACCTCAATCCGAGTCGGACACTTTCAGGCCCCCAAGACACCCTGCCTTGATTTTTGTGCCACTGCTCCTGCAATTAATGACTGACAAATCTTGAAATCCATGCCAAAATATTGAAAAATGCACCCAAATTCGTACTGTACAGATGCGCTCATCCTACCCCTTCTCCATGCTCTCTTGTGTCTTAACTTGGCAAACACCCCCTTTTTATACCAAAATTTGGCGGTTATGCAATAACTCAAGTGGTTGGCAAGTTAAGAATTTAGTTGGTGGAGGTCTCAAGGTCCAATCCCATGGGCCTCCCCTTTTGGCAAGTGGTTACAACTTATGGCGAAGATTCCGACATTGGTTTTGCGGTGGTTTAAATTGGCAGCGAAAATGGAGAAAAGGCTAAATTTAGAGGCGGTTGAGTTAAGCCCCTAAGTGGGCGAAAGAGTAAGGTCATGTGGCGCTGGTGCATGTGAATAGGGAATGGGCTGAAGGCATAGCCCCTTCCTTTGGCGCCTTGTATAGTATTCAAACTTTAAATAATATTAAAATTATTTTACAAATAAGAATCAATGCGTGGTATCGTGGTTAGCACGTGAATGTGGGGCCTTTGGGCTGTTGGAGGTCACAAGGTTGACTCTTGGGGAATCGAATAATATTTTGGACATTCCAACCATTGGAGGGGTGCCACATGGTAGCCCATGACTGGGCCACGTGGCACCATATAACTGGTCCACATAAAACTGCCACTTGTCATAATATGATTTGCTAATGAAGTTGACATGTGTCATCACCGAACATGCCCATGTGTCTACCATGCCACGTCATCTTGCCAACTCATTTGTGCCATGTGTCACCCTTGTAGTGGTGCCACATGTCACTTTGACTTTTTCCTATTTGACCAAGTTTGACTAAACTTTGACCTCTTATAACTTTTGATCCGTAACTCCGTTTGACAAGTCGTTTGCATCGTTAGAAAGATTGCAACGCGCTCTTCACGATTATGCCATTTTCACTGAGTTTCAAGAACTTTTATTGTTTTCCCTTTTGCTGTCTGCTGGAGCCATTCTGAGTGTTTTGATTTGCTTCTGTGCATTCTAAGTTGTCTTAACCTTCTTTGAATCCATTTTGGATCAACATGTATTATATCTCCTCTTGTGTCTTAGCACATATTTCCTTGGTTAATTTGAAATAGGTGGCCAAAGGTGTACTAACTATTTTTTTCTTTCTGCATTCTAAACCTCTCCAACACCTTCTCTATGTTCTCTCCCAAGAGACAATGTAAATTTGTGATTTTTCTTATCTCTTGTTATTCTCATACCAAGGATTTTCTTTGTAGCACCCAAATCCTCCATCGCAAATGAATTAGCTAATCTCATTTTGAGCACATTTATATCCTGCATGTTATACCCTACAACAAGAATTCCATCTACATATACTAGAAAGATAATATAGCTTTCATTTTCTAGCCTCTTAAAATAAACACACTGATCAGAATGACATCTACTATAACCTTGTTATGTCATAAACTTGTCAAATTTTAAATACCACTACCTTGGAGCTCAATTTAGGCTATACAAGCTCTTCTTCAACCTGCATACCAACTTCTCCTTCCTTTTACCTCATACCCCTATGGATGTTGCATATAAATCTCTTCCTCCAAATCCCCATGGATAAAAATTGGTTTTATATACAATTGTTCAACATGAAAATATTCTACCACCACAAGACTTAAAATAGTCCTAATTGAAGTCATTTAAGCAACATGAGAAAATAT
Source organism: Picea mariana (assembly GCA_032191745.1). Lineage (NCBI taxonomy): Eukaryota > Viridiplantae > Streptophyta > Pinopsida > Pinales > Pinaceae > Picea > Picea mariana. The sequence goes on from JASDQU010244499.1 coordinate 28,318, forward strand.
TTCATAAAAATCTACACTTTTATTCTATGCAAACCCCTTTACAACAAGTTTGGCCTTGTACCTTCTTTTTCCTCCATCTTCTTCCTTCACCCTGTAAACCCATTTATTCTGCAATGCTCTTTTTTCTGCAGGAAACTAAAACAAGTCCTAAGTTTGGTTATTTACCAAGGATTCCATTTATTCTTTCATTCCTTTTTCCCACTTATTTTTAGTGTCTACCTGCATTGTCTCTTCATAACTTTCTAGTTCACCATAATCAGTCAACAATAAATAATACAATGTACGAGAGTATCATTTAGGGAGTCTACTTAACCTGGTAGATATTCTAACAACACTTATAGGAGTTTGAGGTATTTTTTGCTCATGTTGTTGTACATTTTTATTTTCTAGTACCTTTGGAATTTCATCAAGCACTATCTATTATGTGTTTTCCTTTTCTTATTTATTTCCCTGGGACTGATCTTTGTACATAAGTTTTTCATTGAATATCACATCTATACTCGTGATGATTTTATGATTTTCATAATCCCATAAGCGATAAAAAAAAAATCATTAACATCGTATCCAATAAAGGTACACTTCCTGGATTTTACCTCAAGCTTTGTTATATTTTCTTTATCAATATGGACACATGTTTCACAACCAAAAGTATTTAGAAATGAGTATTTTACAATTTTACCTATCCATGCCTCCTCTAGAATGCCACCATACAAGGAGATTGAAGTTCCTCTGTTTATTAAGTAAATATTAATATCTACAACATTTTCCCAAAATTATAAGGGAAACCTTGCATGCAATCCCATACTCCTTGCACATTCAATGATTGCCATGTTCATCCTTTCTAACACACATTTTTCTTGGGGTGTTTCTAGAACTGTATTCTATCTACTAATTCCATGTTATGAACAATAATTGTCAAACTCCTTGCTATAGTATTCACCTCTATTATCTGATATGAGACACTTCAAAAATTTTCCTATCTCATTTTCAACCAAAGATTTATATTTCTTAAAACTGTCAAAAACATCCATTTTTTGCAAGATGTAATATACCTAAGTTTTTCTAGTTGCATCATCAATAAAAGTAACATAATAATGAGACCTACCAAGATATGATACATAAGTTGGTCCCCATACATATGTATGCACAAAATATAATTTTCCACTCTTCTTTTCCTTTCTGACTCTAAGAAATATGACTCTTTTATGTTTTCCATAAACAAAATGCTCACAAAAATACAAATCAACTTGTTTAAGATCTGGCAACAAATTTTGTTTTTTGAAGTATCTACATCCCCTTCTCACTCATGTGACTAAGCCTACGATGCCACATTGTTGTATCCACTCATGTAGAATCTAAAGAGATAGAAGAGTCAACATTACCAATACATAAATACAAGGTACCTACCTTCTATTATTTTGTTATTACTAGTGATCCTTTAGTGACCTTCAACACATTTTTTGTAAATGTAGATATGCAACCTTCACTTTGCAACTTCCCTGTTGAAATTAGTTTTTTTCTCAAATATAGAACCTGTATAACCTCTTTCAGTAACAATTGGTTTCCATTCATTAACTTTATTTGTACATTACCTATTCCAACAATTTTGCATGGTTCATAATAACCCAAATAAACCTATCCAAAATCACCTTGAACATAATATTGAAATTTGTTCCTATGGGATGTGGCATGAAATGAATCCCATGAATCTAATACCCAAGAATCAATAGCATTATCTAAATAAATAATCAAAGCATCTTGTAACACATCACCTGCTACATTTTCTTCCTTATTTTTATCATGTTGTTCATCTCCTTGTTTCTTTGGAGATTTGCAATCTTTCTTTAGATGTCATTTCTTACAACAATTCCAACATTCAATCTTTTCTAGTCTAGATTTGGATATTCCCTTCATAGGCTTCCCATGGTTTCCTAGGATCTTTCCTCTTTCCCTTTATCTTCCCCTTTTCTCCACTGTCAACAAATTACTTGATGTCTCACCTGCGATCTTCCATCGCATTTACTCGCTAAGGATAACACCAACAAAATCATCAAATTTTAGAGTGTTTGAACTAGATACATAGTTACTTACAACCATGACCAAGCCATTCCAACTTTATGGAAATTAGCACAAAATTATAAGATCCCTAAACTCATCATCAAAGTTCACTCTTGCATAACTTAGTTGATTAGTAACCATATTAAATTCCTTTAAATTATCAAAGAAAGACCCACCTTTTGACATCTTCATATTAAATAATTGCTTCATTAGAAATACCTTGTTGGAGGCTGGGGGTTTTTCATATAGTTTATCCAATTCCTTCATCGGATCCTTCGTTGTCTTTTATTTTGAAATTTTGAAGGCCATCGATGCTAGAAAGCACAACTGTATCATTCCTAATGTATTTCTTTCAAAAACCTCCCATTTTTCATCCTTCATACTCGCCAAATGTTTTTTTTTCCTCCCAATGGTAGGAAAAGATCCTTCTAACATAGATAGTCTTCCATTTTCATATTCCATAATTGGTAGTTTTTTCCATTAAATTTCTAAAGCCTAAGCTTTCCATCTTCCTCCATTTCTCCCACTCAAACCACAAACCCTCTTTTCCTGCAAGTTACCTTTCGTTCAGATACCAATTGTTAGAAAAAGAGGATTGCAGAGAAATAAAATAAAACATACAAGGGAATAAACCATATAAGATACAAAATACAATAGATCCACAAATATAGATGGTTCACCCAATGTGGGATACACCCACTAGAGAAATTGTCAGTCCTTACTTTATTAGTATCTAGCAAATGAAGAGATACAACCTACAACATACCCATTATAACTTTCTTTTATTTTCTCACAATCTCATCTCTTAGAATACAATATCCACTCACATATACAACCACAATACAATTATCCCATACATAAAAGAGGGTTTCCTTCTACGGAAAAATACACTAACATAATTTCTACTATCGGATATGCAACCTAATGATGAACAATTTACATTGATTATGAAATTACAATATTTTACAAGGTTAATTATTCTACAATATAATCTATCACTGCCCCCCTAGACCCCCTTAGCGAAAGATGTGGGCAGGAACCCCCCCTCAGACCCCCTAATCAGGAAATGGGATCCAAACACAGTTGAAACAAGACCTCTGAATCAGAAAGATAATTAAGCTCCATAAGCAACATTTAAAGAGCTTAAGGCTCTTATGGAGAAGCAAACATAGAAAATAATTAAGGTGTTGAGAACGAATAATGGTGGATATTTCTTCAAATAATTATGTAATAAGTTTGGCATAGAAAGGTAAACATAGTTACCAACTTAATGAGAGCTGTGACCTCAAAACGAGAACTATGGCCCTTAAAACCCATATTTTTTCATAAAAAACATGAAAAAACAACCCCTAAATCAAAAAGTGGTGCTACCGATAGAACAAACTTTTGTAATTGGGTCAAAATTAAAAACAAAATCAAGGATGGGCTTAAAGAGTCAAACGGATTCTCAAACAAACTTTAAAATCAACCCCCAAATCAAAAAGTGGTGCTACAGGTAGCACCATTTTTTGTAACCGGGTTAAAATTACAAATGTTTTCAAGCATGGGCCTAAAGGATAAAACGAGTGCTCAAAAAAACTCTAAAATCAATTCCCAAATCAAAATGTGGTGCTACCGATAGCACCAATTTTTCTGACTGGGTCAAAATTAAAACTTTTTTCAAGCATGGCCTTAAAACATAAAATAGTTGCTTAGAAAAATCTTTAAATCAACACCTAAGTCAAAACATGACGCTACCTAAAGTAAAATGGTTTTTCTAAACACTAAAATTACAGCTAATTATGACTTAATTCAAATTGTGGCCTTGACAACAAATCTCTACAGAAATAAAAAAATCCAAAATTAGATCCTAAATGGACACTTGAAAATTTATTTCCTAACTTCTTTTTTTTTCTTAAATTTACATTAAAAAATAAATAAAGAGAAAAGAGAAAATCTTCATAAATATATAGTTTTTAATCAAGACAAAAACACATTTAAAAAATATATTTTCAAAATTGAAATTTAAAAAAAATCAACAAAACTTAACAAAATGGTGAAAACCAAAGAAAAACTAAAAAGAAATGACCAAAATTTAAAATTTGGCCAGAAAACAATAATTTAAAACAAAATTACTTTTTTTTTGTTAAATAAAAAACTAAAAATGGCTTCAAACTTATAAAAACAAAAATGAGAAAAAAACTAAAAAAAAAGCAATAAACAATAAAATATTTGAAAAAAAACCATCTAAAATAAAACATATTTGACAAAAATAAATTGAAAAACCTTAAAAAAAAAAAATTATAAATATCTAAAAACAAATCTTATTTACATAACACACACACACACACACACACACACACACACACACACATATATATAATATTTCTCTACGGTTTTGAACGGGAATACTACTTCTCTCCAGTTTTGAAATTATTTCTCTGCATGGTTTTGAACATGAATACTACTTCTCTACAGTTTTGAAATTATATCTTTGTGGTTTTGAACGGGAACAATACTTCTCTGTTTTTTTTTTTTTTTTGAGAAGATATTTTATTTCTAAGACTTCTTTGCAGTTTTCATAAATTATTTTTGGCTTCTTCAATGGATTGAGCATTTGGACATCTGAAATGAGGTGAGTCACTTTTTACTGTGTTTCAATTTTAATTTTACGTAAAGAGATTTAAATATATTTTATTTATTTATTTTAAGTTTCATAAGTAAAAGTTGATTTGAGAGATAAAATCAATGCATAATAATAATTGTTCAATATGAGCACTCCACCACCTATTCCAAAAACTCATCCTAACAAGGGGAGGCCCCCCAAAATCACCCTAGAGATCCTCTACAATTATATAGAATCAATAGAAAAAAGAAGAGAAGAGAGAGATGCAAAAATCCAAATAGATTTAGAAACATTAGACAAAAGGAGTGAAGAAAGAGACGTAAAACTCCAAATAGAGCTAGAGGCAATGATTGATAAAAAAAAGATAAATTTACTTTTCAAACTCAAATAGAGGATAGATTTTTAGGGTTCAAGAGTGAATTGCAGACATTGAAGGATATAATTCAAGAAATGGAAAAATATAAACAATCAACCCAAGAAGGAGGGGTTGAAGAAAATCACAACTTGAGAGATAGGATTAAAGAGCT
>JASDQU010244499.1:65735-96304 GCA_032191745.1 Picea mariana
ATAAGACCAGCGATGCAACCCACATCGCGAACTTATTTTTCAAAGAGATTGTGCGATTGCATGGATTGCCCAGGAGCATAGTCTCGGATCGGGATACCAAGTTCATAGGTCACTTTTGGAGGACGCTATGGAAGAAGCTGGGGACTGACTTGGCATTCAGTTCTGCTTACCATCCGTAGACAGATGGACAAACAGAGGTGGTCAACAGAAGCTTAGGAGATCTGTTGAGAAGTCTGGTGACAAAGCATCACACCAGTTGGGATCAGATATTACCACAGGCCGAATTTGCGTACAATGATTCAGTGAATCGGAGCACAGGTAAGAGCCCATTTCAATTTTTTTATGGGACACAGCCGAGAGGAGTGTCTGAGCTCAGGGAGTCAGAACAGGCTTAAACTAGCAGCGTGAGAGCTGAGGAATTCACTGAGGCAATACAAGAACTTCACACACAGGTGAAACAGCAACTGCAGAAGGTCAATCAGGAATATAAGCGTAGAGTCGATCAGAGAAAGAGGCAGCTTCAGTTTGAAGTTGGGGACATGGTTCTAGTGCACTTGCGGAAAGAAAGGTTCCCAAGGGGAACATATAACAAGCTCAAGATGAAGAAAATTGGGCCGTGCCGAATCCTGAGGAAATTTGGCGAAAATGCATACGAGCTTGAGTTGCCAGAAGGGATCGGGATATCTCTGATATTCAACATTTCAGATTTATACCCCTACAGGGTTGGAGACGCAGAAACTGGAACTGATGAACTAGTGATCCAGTGGCAGAAGCAATTGCCAGTTGCACAGAAGCCTGAGATGGAGTACATACTGGATAACAGAGCAAGAAAAAATACCAGGAGGAAGCAGTATTTTGAATACCTGGTGAAATGGAAAGATCACCCAGTAGAGGATGCCAGCTGGGAAATAGAGGCAGTGATTCAGAAGCATGGGCACACTGTGCAGAAGCTCATGGATCGGAGCCCATGAAATATTTTGAGCAGAGGAGTATGATGCAGGAGCATCCACACCTCATTAAGTGAGCCAGCGCGTGGAGCAAAGAACAGCTGGATAGCACCAGCATAAAATTTTGAATTTCACCTTGTTGTGGGTGCACCAAACATTAATGAGTTGATGTAATGAAGCGCACTTATGTTGTATAATAGATATGAAGGCATTTAATAGTTTTAATGCTGTTAGATAGAAATTTATTGTAGATTTGATAGCTTCAGATCTCRAGAGGGAAAACGGAATATAGGMACCCTCCTTTGTACATTGTATTATTATCAAGCATTCAGAAGAGGAGAGCCRRGAGAGAACTTKTAGAGCCCTCATGTACAGATTGGATTAATAAGAAGAGATTTTGATTCAATTTCATGACCGGTGTTGTTTTTCTCTGTGTATGTGCTTATGTGTTCATGAGTGTTTGTTTTCCATGTATGCATTTACTTTCGAATATGCTGTGCATGTGATTTCAGAGGTTTACTGATGTCTGGGAGAGAGGAGGATAAGTTTCAATTGTTTCTCTGTTGAGCCAGGAGATTCCTGCATAGAGTGCATTCAAATTCCTCCGCATAGAGTGCGTTGAGGAGGCTCACCGTTGAACTCTTATTCTCATATGCCCAGGAATTTAATTGGGTTGAATTATAGCCATGCAGGAGATGTGAAGGCCAGGGTCAAAGTCTCAGACTTGAGTCTGAGTACAGGTTGATAGGAAATCTATTTTAGAGCGTGCATAGAGTCTGAGAAACTGAACGTTCTGAGAGTTGTTGAGGATAAGCGCAAGCGGTGTGCGCACTAAGATCTCTGAAGGAGTCAGAGAATAAAAGATCAGGAGGGATAGTTCCGTGGAGAACACATTGGAGCAGACCCAGGAAGGATTTGAAACGGAAGCACTTTGAAGCAGAGGAGATTTTTCAAAGAAGAGAACCGACGGTCAAATTTCGTGGAGGAGAATCATGAGATCCCGCTGACCGTCCGATTGGGAAAGAGTTGCACAGGAGTTGTCCAAAGGTGAAGGAGAGAACTGGACATCGGATCTCGGCCCATCGGGGTTTGGGGTTCGACGTTTGGCGAGGTAAGTGTTTTGTGACTTGCCAAATCGCGAATCGTGATTTTCTGAGTTGACGGGAGCCGTTGATCAGAAACGGGACAGGTGTCGCGAGATCCCAGGGAGTCAGGATTCGGCACTTCGGCGTTTCCAAAGTCGAAGGGACCACAAAGGACCAGCAAAGTCCCGAATTGCGATGGGTCCCACAGTGACAGTGTGGGTGTTGACAGGCGTCATCGGGGTTTCGGCATTCGGGATTTTCCAAGGCAAAGGACTCGCAACAGTTGAAAACGCGATCCCGCGATCCTCGATCACACGAGTGGAAGAGTTATGTGGTAGTGTGGGACCACAAGACATAGTGGGAGATAGGTGGCATCAATTCGGAGTTCAGGGTTAGGGGATTGAAAAGGGAAGTGAAACATAACATCACCATTACCGATTTCCCGATAGGGGGAATCGCCAATACACGAAAGGGTTGACTGTTGACTGTCGGGGTTCGGGGTTTGGAGCTGTTTGCGCACCGTGCTCGCGCGAACCGTGAATTTCCGAATCGCGATTTCCCGAATTCCGAAGGGGATATCGCCGAAGGAGTTTACTGTGGGTAGCTCCCGAGGGGAGTTGGAAGAGTTTGTAACTCTTCGGGCCTGTGTGTGTTAAGAAGGTCCTGGTGAGCAGCTTGTTGCCGAGGGCAGCTGAAGCATCATAAAACATCGGTGTGCAAGTCTATAATTCGAATACTACCTATAATACCTTATACACACATCAAGATTGACAAATTTAATTGCTTCGTTGTTATGTTAAATTATTTGGTTTCCCAAAGGTAAATAAGGTTTCGATGGTCCCCTTGGTAACATCTGGTTGACTGAGAGTCTCTCTTTTCCAACACAGTGAAATTAATTTTCTAGTTAGGCGCGTTCACTAGTCCGACAGCTGGTTAAGATTTACTTGATTTAAGCGAAGTCTAACTACCAATAGTAACCAGACTAGAAGTAACGAAGGGTTAATGTTTTCGATCGTAGGTTTCGAGGAGGCTGCCCTTGTCCTCGCAAAAAAATTAAGGTTTTCAGGAGGTTTGACAGTTGAGACTTAATATCAGGTCGGCCATTAAAGAAGGTGGGTGAGGGACGAGGCCGATCATGTACCCTCATTGAATCCAAACACGCCATGTCATTCTTATCACATGGCATGTTCTCTATTGTACTCATCGTATTCAATACACTCGGGCTCAATGTTTTCAAGGTAACAGTGGTTGTTTTATTGTCATTTTGGGGCTAGTCTGTCCCACCTTGGCCCTGCACTTCCCTTTTGGACTTCCCTTGGTGTGTTGAGTATGGGGACAAGGTGCGCCTCCCAGAACTGCCCCTCCTAAAGGTAAGTGACTACTTCCTTTGTTGTAATTGTTGTTTAAATTCTCTGTAAGGCCCTTCCGACTTAAAGTTCCTTCTGTTTCCTTTGCATGATTCACGTAGGTAGAATTTCATTCTTAGGTTATTCTTTTAGTCACCTTCTATACTCACTGTTTTGAGTAATGGGTTTCTCTCTGTCCTTGAAACCACCATGCCTCGCCAGAATCATGACTATGAATTTATTTTAGTTTAGGGTTTTGTATGTGCTTAAATTTCTATGCTGGTATGTGAATCCCATGGCAAGTCTGGAATGCCATTTCCTGTCCTCGTTGGATGTATGTTAGGAGATTTTATTCTCTGGTCCTCTGTTTACCTAGCTATCCAATGAAAGACACACAACTGTACTTTCTCTTATTTGAAGGTCGTCCATGTAATTAATAGTTGGCCATATATTTATCACTAGACTTCCATACTACGATAATGGGACTATTGTGTTTATTCTGTTCACGCCCATTTGCTTATGAATCTGAATGTATTTTTTAAAAGGGCAAGCACGAGTAGGACTCTCGGCTCTATAATGTCTTCGCATTCACAAGGATGCGAGATAGATTTAATGTTATGGTTTGAAGGCCGAAACATCCCATGTTTACATTTTATATTTGAGTTAAATGATGGTTTATGCTTTTCGTGTGACCAAATATATATATTCAACATTCAAATAATCAGTCGTTGTGAAATTTACTGTGGTGGGTCTCTCTGGTTTTTGTGAGGGTACCCACCAGGAAGATCTTGGGCTCCTTCTCCCTTCTTGGTCTGGAAGGCACGCGGTTTGTTGCAACGGTGGAGGGTTAGAGCTCCTCCAACTACAAATAAGTAATTACTCAGACTATTATTTCTTATTGCTATATGATGCAGGAGCATCGCTCCATGCCAACCAGCTAGCCAGCCACGACAGCACACATGCATTCAAATCTAAAGGGAGGCGCAACCTCATTTCAAATTTGTATTGAATGTAAATTAAATATCTAGGTTGGTGAGCCATGAAAGACATGCCTTTACGCAGGCATTAGATAGGATCGACTTTAATACTAGATCAACTGAGATCTAGATCCATACGCTGGACTAGACAGCCATTGAATGTAATTTATTAGAGTAGGTGAACCTGGAGGGAAGTGAAAAAAGAGCCCTCAGGTAAAAGATATTTTCAGATCTCATTCTCGGAGATGAGTTGAGTTGTAGAGCCAGAGAGAGCTCAAGAACACCATTGTAAAGATACAGGCAATTTGCCATTTTTAATACAAACAACAGTTTTTCCTTCATTATTCTATGTTGAATGGATGTCTGTGTGCATTCCATATATATGTTGTAAATGTATGTGTGTGAGTGCATTCTGTAGGAGTTTGTTTGATTTCAGGTTGAGGGTCTTTGAGGTTTCATGTCAGGAGGGAATGACAGAGTGTTGTAGACTCTGAATACCGGTGCATGAGTGCACTTCTGAACTCTGAGGAGTCAGACAGAGATGTGCTGAGGCACAACACTGAAGTCAACAACTCAGGAGGAAGACCTCAAGGTTGTTGAACACCTTGGAGGTAAGACTGTGTATGAGAACACAGTTGCAGACAGAATCACTGAGGATTTTGTAGGAGCTCTGCCAAGTGGGAATTGAGCATATGCACGAGGTGCTAAGGGAGAACTCTACTGAGAGTTGGAAAGAAGACCAGAATCACTGAGGATTCCGAGGAGCTCTGCCAAGAGGGCATTGAACAGGTGCAAGGAGTGCACAGGAGAACATAATTGTTGAATGCTCTGTGGAAGGAAGATACTCCGCCAGGAGGGCATTGAGAAAGTGTGCGAGCAGGGCCAACAGAGGAAAGAACTCTTTGAGTTCTGGAAGTTAGAGGGAAGGTCCACTGAGGGAAATTTCACTAGGTTACTGGATACCCAAAAGAATTCAAGAAGAGGCTTGAGCAGAAGGATAACCAGGAGGGCATCCATTTCATTCTCCATCTAAGGGAGAGGAAGACAAAATCCCCCAAGGGGTTTGAGTACTCGTGGAAGCTTAGGGAAGATAACGCTTTGTGCGCAAAGACTCTGTAGAGACATAGGAGTCAAAGAATCCTTAGAAGGGTTCAGAAGAAGGAGAAAGCTTAGGAAGGGCAGCGTTGTATACACACAACGAGACTCAAGCTCTGAGGAGCTCGTAGAGGGAACAAGCAAAGGTCGAGGCCTTTGGAACCCTAGAATTTCTTCCAAGTGTTGAGAATGAAGTGTAGAAGCTCGAGGGAGCACCGTTGCCATTAGATCGGCAGAAGAAGATCTGGTCTGTCGAATAGTTCAAGTCTAGGAGGAGCACCAGGAGAGGAGGACCGACAGTCATTGGATCCCACGAAGAAATCTCGTCAGCCGTTCGATCGGGAGGAGTAGCGCACAGTTTAATCTCAGGAGGAGGAGCGCACAAGGAGAACAGGTCTGAGCCATTCGATTGAGTGTAGGGCGCCGACAGTCGTCAGATCTACAGGAAGCCGCACAGAGATTAAGCCTTCATGAGTAGAAGGGGGAGAGAAGTCTCGACAAGGCATTGGGATATCGACCATCGGGAATTCAGGATTCTCGAGGTCGTAGGAATCAGGGAAGCACAAGTCGTGAAACCCTGACATAATCTGGACCATCCGTTTGGTGGATAGGTGGTAGGAATCCATTGAAGAATCAGGATATTGGCATTCAGAGAATAGAAGTTCTCGAGGTCAAGGGAAACAGGACATCGGATGTCCCAAAATCCCGATGTAATCAGGATCGTCCATCTAGGAGGAGATGTGGCAACCATCAGTGCACCAGGGAAAAGTCGTGATGGAGGTCCGCGTGGAGGACAGGTGTCAGTCACCTAGGAAGAGTCGGGAATCGGGAGTCGGGGATCCGTGAGGATAGTGAATCATGACCTCGTAAGCGTCGATTTCCCAATGGGAAAATTCCTGACAAAAGCAGGGAAGCATAGGAGTACAATCAGAGCCGTCCATCTGTGGGACAGGTGGCAACCACCAAGAGCCATCATTGTTTGGTCCTATCGGGAAATTGGGAATCCCGGGGCATGATGTTTAGACACTTTGAATTCGCAATCCGCGAAACCCCGATGAGTGGGGGGCCAACTGTCAACGATCTCGAAACGCATCGGGAAGTGGCATATCGCGAGTCCCATGGATGTATGCACATAGGCATTGAGAAGCCCGTAGCCCCGATGAGGGTAAGGTAGCGGTCACAGGAGTTGGTCATATGAGCGGGAGCTAATCTCAGGAAGGCTGGCGTATGAAAGGAGCCATTGGGAATCAGAGATTCGCGAGTCTAGAGGACTTGTGAATCATGACATCAAAGGTGCTGAAACTCCAAGGGAGTGGTAAGACCAAGGTCACGGGGTAATGGTTGCATGGACCAGAGAATAGTTGGTAGGGGCTAGTGCGTAGAAGGAGTTTATCGGAGATCGGGAGTTGGGGAGTGCTGTGACTCTCAGCAGCGTAAACGCCGAAACCCTGAATCCTGATAGGGAGGTATAGAGCACAGTCTTGTTGGAGAGTGGTCACATGGACCCAGACATAGTCAAGAAGGCCTAAGGCATTAGAAGTGCACATCGGCCATCAGAGATCGGGGATTCACGAAGACAACAGTTTGTGACAGTGGAAAGTCTGAATGTCCGAACCCTGATACTTGACTAAGGGAAAAGTCAGGGTCTGGTGCAGAGGCCGTGAGGAATGTCAGAAGGACCTGTGGATTGGGATTTTTCACAGTGATTCCAGCAGGAATCTAAGGAGCCGCTTCGGCTCAGATGAGAGAAATTTGAATGATCCTGCGAGTAGGTGAGTGGAGGTGTATGGTCACACCTCGCCTGCATCACTATATTAAACGTCTTACCAATATTTAAATGATTCTCTTTTGTAATGTACATGGTTTTAAATCATATGAAGTCGTGAAGTACAACTCCTATCACCGACGTATGAGGTATTCGGGTTCCGTTCTGCCTTTTCTAAGAAGTTAGGCATTCTGGGTAGAAGAAGGTTTAACCTTTTGTGGTAGAGTTCACTCGTTTCTGCTATTTATTATCTTTGTAAAGAAATTACTTTCATGGTCTGATATGAGAGCTAGCTGTAAAACTAAAGGCCTCACTGAGAGGCTTCGTCGGGTTTTCTTTTACCGACCCCTATCTCGCCATTTTGGAATGGAAGATACGATCTAGATTCTCTTGTTATAATGGAATTAAATATATTATGAATAATATGGTGCTTATATTCTTTATTCTTGTAAATTTATTTTTAAATCTTTAGCATCGTGTGTCCTCAACAACTAAGAGTACTGGGTATGTAAGCCTTTTGCATTTACAGAGGTAATAGTCAGTCTGAGCTTGCAATTAGTTAGGACGACCACTTATTACATTTCGAGATGTATTCAAATTTGTTCCTAACTTAATTTAATTTCGTATATATGAATTACCTGAAGTTATACTACTTCCATTCACAAAGGGATTTACCAGATCGATGCATTAAGTAATTATACAAGCTTGGGTTTACAAAAAAAAGGGATTGAGAATCCCTATTTCTGTCAACTATATCTGGATTATTTCTTTATACATTTTCCATCGTATATAAATCTGTTGGCTATTCTTTGGTTCTTCTTGGGGTATTGTATAACTGTTAGGTTCTCATCTACCATTCTTGCAGTATGCACAATCCTTTATAAAGTTACAATATTCTTCTGTGCAATCTGCGATAACGCTTGAAAGAAGGAAAAAGGAAATGTAAAATCAAACTGTTTCCATAAAGTTTCTACCATTTCGTAAATGCTCCTATTATCATAATTGAATGTCTGCTGGAATGATTACTTACATAGTAGCGGATGTGAATTTTACATCTCTATCTGAAATCACAATTTTAGGAATTCCATGTAGTCTAAAAATTTCTTTCATAAATATTTCAACAATGTTTATATCTTTAAAAGTAGACTTTATAGGAATAAAGTGAGCAGACTTACTGAGTTTATCGATTACAACCATGATATAATCATTTTGTTTCTGAGTTTTAGGCAAACCTGTTATAAATTCTAGCAATATGGTCTCTCATTTCCATTCTAGTATTGGTAAAGGACGTAATAGGTCGACTGGATGCTGGTGCTTGACCTTAACCTGCTGATAATCTTGGCATCTATCCAAGTATTATGCTATTTCGCCCTTCATACTAGGCTAGTAAAATAGTTTTCTAAGTGCGGTTATCGTTTTCTGGTACCCTGGATGGCCAGAATACGGTTTCTTATGCACTTCGTCCAAGACTGTTAATTTTAACTCTGCTGAATCTGGTATGTAAAGTTTAGTTTTAAATCGTACTAGTCCCTTCTTGTCGATACTTACATATGATTTATCCGAGTTTGTGGTGTTGTTTTGCAATTCTGCCATTATCTTAGTGTAATTTTCATCATTTATACCTGTTGTCCTTATTCTTTGTTCCAGATCACTTTCTGCCTTGCTGATATTTATCTCAAATAACCCATGGACTCTTCTGCTTAAAGCGTATGCTACCTTATTTTCCTTACCCTTGATATGTCTGACCTCAAAGTCGAATTCGCTCAAGAAGGCTAGCCATATTTCTTTCCTTGCGTTAAGATTTGGTTGGCTAAACAGATATTTCACACCATTATTATCCGTCAATAGTAGAAATTTTCTACCCATTATGTAGTGTCGCCACATTTTTAAGGTGTGTATTACCACTGCCAATTCTAAGTCAAGAGTGACATAATTTCTCTCATGTTCTTTTAATTTTAGGGAATCGTAACAAATCATGTGTCCTTCCTAATTTAGGATGCCACCTAGTCCTTCTTTACTTGCATCAACACATATGGTGAAGTCTTTATCTGGGTCAACTACCTTCAATATAGGTGCAGTTGTCAATAATTCCTTTAGCTTGTTAAAACTGTCTTGACACTTCCGTGACCAGTTAAACTTGGCCCCTTTCTTTTGTAATGACGTGATAGGGTAGGCTATCTTGGAGAACCCCTCTATAAATCTGCGATAATATCTGGTGATTCCCATGAATGATCGGATATCTGCTACATCCTTAGGTACCAACCATTCTATGATGGCTTTTATTTTCTCAGGGTCTACAACAATGCCTTCTGCTGAAATTACATGTCCTAGATATTGTATTTCCTTTTGATATAAGTCACACTTATCAAAATTGGTGTACAATTTTTGTTTCCTCAACATTCGTAGAACTATTCTTAAGTGTTCTTCATGTTCTTCCTCTGTTTTAGAATAGAGCAGAATATCGTCGATAAATACTAGTACGAACTTGTCTAAGTATTGATTGAAAATACTGTTCATCAGACACATAAACATGGCCGGCACGTTGGTGAGTCCAAAAGGTATGACTACAAATTTGTAGTGTCCATATGTTGTTCGAAAAGCTATTTTTCTTATATCTTCATCCTTTATCCTAACTTGATGATAACCGGATCGTAAATCCAATTTCGAAAAGATCTTGGCCCCACCTAGGTAAGGGGTACTTGTTCTTAATAGTCATTTTATTCAATTGTCTATAATCGATACAAAGTCTTAGAGTACCATCTTTCTTTTTCACAAAGAGGATTGGTGCCCTCCATGGTGAAACACTCGGTCTGATATACTCTTTGTCCAACAATTCTTGTAATTGTATTTTTAATTCTGTCAGTTCTGGTAGACTCATTCGATAAGGTGCTTTCGAGATAGGGGCTGAACTAGGTAGTAGGTCTATGGAGAAGTCTATTTCCCTTCTAGGAGGTAATTCTGGTATCTCATCCACAAACATGTCTCTAAATTCATGCAGGACAACAAAGTCTTCTAACTTTGACTTATCATCTTTTTCTAACAGGTTCGTTACTTGGATGGCATAAACTTGACATCTCTTTCTCATACATTTCTTGAGTTGCATCGTTGAAACTTGTCCGACTGTTATAGGTTTTGGTATACCTTGGGTTGTTCCAGTAGTGCCACAATTGTCTTTATAGTTAAGTATCTTTGTATAACAATCTAGTACTACTTTGTGATGTTCCAACCAATCCATCTTGATAATCATATCATAATATCCTGGTGGTAGGATGTTCAGATTTGTTCTTATACTTTTACCATCTAAGCTGAACTCAAAATCAGAAATAAAGTCAACTACTTTCCTTTTAGTTCCTGTTGCTAGTTGTACCAGCCATGATTTTTCATGCTTCAGTTTCTTAAGTTTATTTGACTCTACTACATCAAGAGTAATATAACTTAATGTAACTCCAGGGTCAATTAAAACATAAATTCTAGTGTTATTGATTTTACCTTCTATTTCTACCATAGAGGACTGGTGGTCATCTTGTAGACCATCTATGGCTTCATTTATCCGATGCAGGCTTCTGCCCACATCACCCACCATCGAGGCTTCCTACAAATTATGAACAACAACTCTATTTGCTGAAATTAAACATGGACAGTTCCTCCTTAGATGAGGTTCTCCACATTCCCAGCACTATAATGGTTCGCGGGGGCTGTCCCCAAACTTCTTCACCCCCAGATTTACCGGTTTACCACTGCCTTGCGTATTCAGATGGTTGAAGTGAAGATGTTTTCTCGGAAATCTTTTTGCTGCATTCTGATAAGGAGTTGGTTGGTATCCCTTCTTTCCTTGGTTCATTCGATCTTGTTTCTTATCCTTCCAGGCTTTGGGAAACTCTACCCATTGTTTATACTGGTCATAACACATTCGTTCTTTCCTGAATACTTCACTGAAGGATTTGGAGTTGTCAAACTCAATTCTGTCCCTGTAGGACTGTGGTAAACAACTTAAGAATCACTAGATTTTTACCTTATCCTCTCGGATGTACGATACAAACCTTAGTAGTTCCAAAAATTTATTTATAAGGTCCTCCATTGTCATTTGTCCAAGTCGTAATTCGTAAAATTCTTTCGTTTTCCTTTCATAATAGCTTTCAGAAAGGTACCGTTTCTTGAAATACTTCTTAAAGTTAGACCATTCCAACTGTTTCTCCTTTAGGCCCTTGGCCAACTTCAGGTCTTGCCACCAAATGTTGGCCTTCCCTTTCAGATTGTAGATGGCTATTCTGACCTTCATGTTGCTGGAATAGTTGTAGATATGGAAGTATTTTTTGATGTCTAACAACCATGCCTCAACTTCTTCTCCTATCCTGGATTATCCATCAAAGGTAGTTGGTTTAATCTTTTTAAATTCTCCTTCAAGGTGATCTACTTGTTTTCTTTTTCTGTCTGTTATAGTTTTATCTTTAGCTGAAGGTGTTCCTTCAGATGAACTGTCTCCTTTTTCTGTTTCTGGCCCAGAGTTCTTGGAGGCCCTTTTGCTGACCTCTTCGTAATGGTTATCCTCCTTTGGGATTTTCTTGGTCACTATATTGCGCAGCAGGATTTCATTTATCTTTTGCTGTTCCTACTGTGCTTTCTTCAATTTCTCATTATCTGCTTTGAAAACCTACAACTCAACAATAAGATTCGTCATTGTTTCTAGTACTTCTATAGGAGAGATTCTATCACTATTTTTTCTTGGATCTCCATGAGATCCCTATTCTAGATTTCCTTCCATTTTGATTTCTGCATCATCCTAAGCTGCCATAATTCACACAAAATAGAAAAGGTTTTCTGTTTGTAACAATATAGGTTTATTAGTTTTGCATAAAAACAAAAAATATATATATATATGCCAAGAAATTAATGTGGCCCTGTTCAAGGCCCAATTTTGTAAACTTTTCTCTGATACCATATGTAATGGACCTCAATTTCATAAAAAAAAAATTCTTATAAGAGGCATTAGGCTCTAAATCTTTGAAGCAAACTCATAATAGGAGAAATCCCCCTTTTCCTACTTGTTTGATTCTGAAACCTATTGTGTTCATTTCCCTTTCTTAACACGATAGACTCGTCATTCAGTGTTCTCCCCTCAACTTTCATTTAATTCATACTAACCTTTACAAGGAAAAATACAAGTTATGTTAACCTTAACAAGGAATATGGGTTATTCTTTGAATGAGGTGGAAGTAAAAAAATAGCTCTATGACCTAGGGTCCTGTAAAACATCAACGCGCAAGTCTATAATTCCAAGACTACCTATAATACCTTATACACACATCAAGATTGACGAATTTAATTGCTTCGTTGTTATGTTCAACTATTTGGTTTCCCAAAGGTAACTAAGGTTTCGATGGTCCCCTTGGTAACATCTAGTTGACTGAGAGTCTCTCTTTTCCAACATAGTCAAATTAATTTTCTAGTTAGGCACGTTCACTAGTCCGACAATTGGTTAAGATTCACCTGATTTTAGCGAAGTCTAACTACCAGTACTAACCAGACTAGAAGTAACGAAGGGTTAATGTTTCCGATTGTAGGTTTCGAGGAGGCTTCCCTTGTCCTCGCAAAAGAATTAAGGTTGTCAGGAGGTTTGACAGTCGAGAGTTAATATCAAGTCGACCAATAAAGGAGGTGGGTGAGGGACGAGGCTGATCCTGTACCCTCATCAAATCCAAACACACCAAGTCATTATTATCACATGGCGCATTCTCTATTGGACTCGTCGTATTCAATACACATAGGCTCATTATTTTCAGGGTAACAGTGGTTGTTTATTGTCATTTTGGAGCTAGTCCATCCCACGTTGTCCCTACACTTCCCTTCTGGACTTCCCATGGCATGTTGAGTATGGGGACAAGGTGCACCTCCCAGAACTGCCCCTCCTAAAGGTAAGTGACTACTTCCTTTGTTATAATTGTTGTTTAAATGCTCTATAAGGCCCTTCCGATTTAAAGTTCCTTCTGTTTCCTTTCCATGATTAGTGTAGGTAGCATTTTGTTCTTAGGTTATTATTTTAGTCACCTTCTGTACTCACTAGTTCGAGTAATGGGTTTCTCTCTGTCCCAGTGACCACCGTGCCTCGTCAGAATCATGACTCCGAATTTATTTTAGTTTAGGGTTTTGTATGTGCTTAAATTTCTATCCTGGTATGTGAATCCCATGGCAAGTCTGGAATGCCATTTCCTATCCTCGTTGGATGTCTTTTAGGAAATTTTATTCTCTGGTCCTCTGTTTACCCAACTATCTAATGAAAGACATGCGACTGTACTTTCTCTTATTTGAAGGTCGTCCATGTAATTAGTAGTCGGTCAGATCTTTATCACCAGACTTCCATACTATGATAATATATCCTAAGGATGATTGTGTTTATTCTGTTCATGCCCATTTGCTTATGAATCTGAATGTATTTTTCAAAAGGGCAAGCACGACTAGGACTCTCGGCTCTATAATATCTCCACATTCACAAGGATGCGAGATAGATTTAATGTTATGGTTTGAAGGCCGAAAAATCCCATATTTAAATTTTATATTTGAGTTAAATGATGGTTTATTCTTGTCAGGTGACCATATATATATATATATATATATATATATATATATATTCAGCATTCGAATAATCAGTCGTTGTGAAATTTACTATGGTTATTTACCGGTCCTTAAAGATAATGGTGGGTCTCTCTGGTTTTTGCGAGGGTACCCACCAGGAAGATCTTGGGCCCCTTCTCCCTTCTTGGTCTGGAAGGCATGCAGTTTGTTGCAATGGTGGAGGGTTAGAGCTCCTCCAACTACAAATAAGTAATTACTTAGACTATTCTTTCTTATTGCTATCTTAATCCTCTTATAAAGATTTTAAAGATTCTCTTTTGTAATGTACAGGCTTTTAAATCATACAAAGTTGTGAAGTACAACTCCTGTCACCGACGTATGAGGTATTCGGGTTTCGTTCTGCCTTTTCTAAGAAGTTAGGCATTTCAGGTAGAAAAAGGTTTAACCTTTTATGGTAGAGTTCACTTGTTTCTGCTATTTATTATCTCTGTAAAGAAATTACTTTCATGGTCCGATATGAGAGATAACTGTAAAACTAAAGGCTTGACCGAGAGGCTTCATCAGGTTTTCTTTTACTGACCCCTATCTCGCCATTTTGGAATGGAATATATGATCTAGATTCTCTTGTTATAATGGAATTAAATATGTTATGAATAATATGGTGTTTATATTCTTTATTCCTGTAACTTTATTTTTAAATCTTTAGCATCGCGTGCCCTCAACAACTAAGAGTACTGGGTATGTAACCCTTTTGTGTTTAGAGAGGTAACAATTAGTCTGAGCTTGCAATTAGTTAGGTTGGCCACTTATTACATTTAGAGATGTATTCAAATATGTTCCTAACTTAATTTACTTTCATATATACGAATTACCTAAAGTTATACTGCTTCCGTTCACAAAGGGATTTACCGGATCGATGCATTAAGTAATTATACAGACTTGGGTTTACAAAAGAAAGGGATTGAGAATCCCCGTTTTTGTCAACTATATCTAGATTATTTCTTTATACATTTGACATTGTATATAAATTTGTTGGCTATTCTTTGGTTCTTCTGGGGGTATTGTATAACTGTTAGGTTCTCATCTACCATTCTTGCAATATGCACAACCCTTTATAAAGTTACAATATTCTTCTGTGCAATCTGCGATAACACTTGAAAGAAGGAAAAAGGAAATGTAAAATTAAATTGTTTCCATAAAGTTTCTACCATTTCTTAAATGCTCCTATTATCGTAATTGAATGTCTGTTGGAATGATTACTTACATAATGTAGGACAGTTTTGTACATGTATATATATACACTTATGATTTTTGTTATCGACATTGAGTCTGAATTCTTCTTCTAGCATGTCCACACCGATTGCTAACTAAGCAAAGAGATGTACTTATATATATACATATCCATAAGAAATACAGACATGTGTGTATATATATATATATATATATATATATATATATATATATATATCTACAGTAGTAATTCTAGTCTATAGAATAAATTCCAAAATTGGCCACACGTATTCTTCATGAAGAAAACAAGGAAGGGAAAAAGAACTATAGTATTCATTTTGTACTTTAAGTGGGAAAAAATACTTAGTATTAAATCTGGTGACATTCGGTTAGTTTTTATGCTTCACAAGAGAAAACAAAATTCATCCATAATAATATTCCAACCTAAATGACAGAAACATTCCAATAAGTCAATTTAGTCATTTCAAACAGAGAAGGGAATAGAATACATATCTATGTCAATTCGCGGGAAGACAAAAGGAACAACCACATTCCTCCCAATCGTAGGACAGGGCATCCAAATCACTTGCCCAATCCACCCCCTAGCCTGACCATGAATCCATGAGGGCGAACTTGGAAACTTCTCCTCAGTAATGTCCTTCAACTCCAGTAGATTCCTCTTGCCCCACACTAAACCGTAGTGTTCATAACAACAAGAAAATCCATAGTCTCTTTCCCCAGCAGACTAGGTAGCATCCTACCTCCTCACATATGCTATATAGTAAAACAATCCTTTTTTCCTAGGTCTTTCTTCCCCCTTGGGAATTTTTGCAGCTTTCTAAATCCCTGATTTTCAGGGGCTACTAGTGGCCAAATATTTGATTTTCCACTTGTAACAATCAACCTAGAGGTAGTTCCAACATGTTCCCCACTCATGGAGTCATGGTCAGCTGATTTTAACATGGTTGTTCCATTTGTCCTCCTGCAATTAATATAAAATATCATGTTCTCATACAAGTGTCATAGTCAAATAGTTAGGTGGGTCAAACGAGATCACTGCCGAACAGTCATAATAACTAATTACAATTATCAAATTCTAAATTCTAAATTGCCATAAATGGCAAAAAATTTCCAAAAAAAATCGAATTTACTAAAAACGGAATAATTTTCCTACATTTTTTTTAAATTTCAAAAATACTTTATTTATGGGGATATCACAAGGTGTTTCATTTGAGATGTTTCCTTTTGTGAAATGTTAGGGATTAGGCTAACTCGGGAGAAATATTCCCTCCCGACCCTACTCCCTCCGGCAGGTAGCTTTCCGCTTTCCGACAACTCCCCGTTAGTGCTATGACACTATCCCCCATATAAGAACCTCATCACCCCATGGCATGCATCACCAACCGATGATCCTGCTGTCACATTGTACTTAGACCGTCCCGTCATTTTAATTAATTGGAACTATAGGTTGATAGATGGACGAGGGAATGCTTCAAAACCAAATTAGATTTTGAATGTTCAAATGAATGGAAAACAATTCCATGCCCATTCCCCATTTGAAATTTGACTACCAGTAGAGCAAAAGAAGCCACAGGTGGAGGAGGAGGATTGTTTAAGAGAGTATTTGTTTGAAGCCACTTATGATCAACTCTAGAGGCCTCAGAGTCCTTTGCGAAATGTAGAGGATCTCTTTAATAATTTTCTCATTGAACTGTTGTACTATATGATGCCTCGTTACTCTTCAGCTCTTCTGGTGTTCGTGTTGTCAATTGTAGCCTTACTATGTATGAGTGAGTCCATGGATAGTCCAAACGTGAGAGATATCTTGGTGAGCAAAGAGTTTCAAGTATCGATGGGGAAAGCATGGAAGGAGAGCTTCTCAGGGAATGATTTATACGAATCAAGAGGATGATGGGTTTACATTGATTCAAACAATCCAACGCTGTTTAAAGTTCAACAAGCAAATGCACAACATTCTTCCCAACAACTATCACCACCACTTAGAGTGAATACTCTTTTCTCTATGTAGCCATCAAATAATTTGCTAATTTTACTTTCTTGAATTGATACATATGATGTTTTTCCATACACAATGCCCATTTTGCCAATGTGAATTGATGTTTTTAATTTCAGGCAATGCAATAGAACTTGATAATCCCGAGAAAGATGGTGTGCCAACAGAAGAGGGTAGGAATTACATGGTGGTGGAAGACTTCCACACTCACCCATTCCCGAGACAGAGGAAAATGACATACTCAGATGACGTGAGCAAAGCATATGAGAGAGGAGTGCTAGGGATTGTGGTGTCATGTGCAGGAGTGTTCTACTATGGCCCTCAAAGCCGTGATTCCATGGATGGTCCTGCTAGTTATCCTCAGACTTCTCATGAGCTACAAGGGGAATAAATAAGTTAGATTCGGTGACAACACAATCGATTCTAAAGGCCCCTGCAAACCATAACTGTTTATCTCTATCTATCTATGTTGTAAGTAGGTAACACCGAGTTCTAGTACACATTTAGTTATGGGTGTAGTGGTGTGGTTGTGGCTCTGGGTATGAAAAATAATGCAGGAGGACATGGACTTATAATGACCATATGTGTTGTGTATGTAATAAAATATTAACTTCTCTTATAAATAAATAAACAATGTTTACATAAGTGTAAATTCTTGAATAATGCTCGTGAATAATTCTTGTGTTGTGAAAAAGGCTCGTGAATCTTCAAATACATGTTTGTGATCACAGAGTGATGTGAATAACTCTATTGATTCTACGAATAAGTTGTCAAGATTTTGTTAACTTGTATGCTTGTTATTATCTTATGCTAATTTGGTTCTTCAAAATGCAATCATTAAAGAAATTTAATCAAAATTTTACATATCAATCTTTTCTTTTATCAAAATCTTAGATATCAATTCATTACTGTGATATTTTTAATTTATAAAATTATCTTTATTTTCTAATAGTTATAATATATATAATTAAGGTGATTTACTGATAGTTTTTATACATATCAATCCATCACCATGATATTTTTAATTTATAAAATTATCTTCATTTTCTAATAGTTATAATATATATAATTGAAGTGATTTAATGATAGTTTTCATATGATTTATTGTATCTATAATATGTTTCTATATGATTTGTTTTGTTGTATTTATAGTAATAAAATGTTTTACAACTTAATATAGTTATATATTTACATGAAATATCTAAAAAATTAAAATAACATATATTTATATAAAATTTAGATTTATTAAGTAATGAATATATAATTTTTTTATCATTAATTTTATATCATGTATTATGGTGTAATCATAAAAAAAAATTAGGCCTCAAAAAAATTGATCTTCTCAATGTTTAATAAATTTGAATTCAAAATAGATCTACAATAATATTATTTCAATGCATAATTTGAAAAAATAAATATTATAATATACCATAATTTATTGTTTATATTCATTAAATATTATAATATGTTTTAATTTACTCTTTACAATTTATTATGTGTTATTTGGATTTAAACTCATTTAATATCAAAATTCTCATAGTAGTAACAAGTGTTATAGTAACGGTTTTGTCCATGCTGTTAATATTATAGTAGTAACAAGTGCTATAGTAGTGGTTATGTCTATGGTGTTAATGAATTTGGAAATGTTAATGATAAAGTAATTTCAAAATAGTCAGGATACTTGTTGTAAAGGAAGGCTATGTTATTTCATTTAAGTATCTATGTTTTTGCCATAAATATTTGCTATCAACTAATTTTTACATGAAAACACTTTAATGTAGAAAATTGTCACACTAATGATCAATCAATTATTTTTTTTATCTTAAATTAATGTAATTATAAAGAGAAATATAATCAACCAAAATAAAAAGTAAGTTTTTTTAATAATTTTGTTATCATAAAAGGATAAGTTTTATATCCAAACCTTTGTGATATATAAGATTAATGTAATTATCAAATAATGAGTTGGACATTCAAATTGAGAAAATAACTATAAAATGTGAATGTTATTGTCTACTTATTAGTTACCAAACCTTATGTTGACAACAACTTGATTGATGCATTAATAATTATGAGATATATAAAGTTTTTTTATTTTTTTTCTATAACACATTAATTATGAAATATGTAAAGACTTTCATTTTAAATATGAGATTTCTATATCTCCTTGCAATTATTTATTAATAATTTCCTATTATAAATTATTAGTAAATAAAAAATAAAATTAAATATTATCCATGTATAAAAAAAAGTTGAATCTTCTACTACATAAAGTCTTATTTATTAATAAAACAAATAAAATGATACAACATATAATATTTAATAAACATCAACATGAGTACATTAAATAAATAATATTGATATATGTAATACATATTAATGGAACAAATAACATAACATGTTCCTAATTAAACATTAAGAGAACTACATTAAATATGATCATTATATGATCTCTTGCGGGCACTGGCAACTTCTAGGGTGTCTGTTTAACCCTCTCGCTTAGATTTTTTGGTCATCGGCCTGGTTTGGCCATGGCCACCATGGAAGGGGGCCCCAAGGCCCCTCTTACAGCAAGGTCGCCTCATCTGATCTGGGCAACGGACACTTCAAGAGACCACCTTTCGAACCACCAACCGAACTAAAAAATATCTTATGGGAAGAAGAATCACCGAAAGAAAAATCCATGGAAGTAGATCTGGACCCAAACCATGCAAAAGAGACCTGCACTTGGGAACCTGGAAAATGCATCCTGAAGGCACCTACGACCCCCAAATACGTGATAAATACACCCATAATAGAAGACAAAAATAAACACATGCAGGATTATGGACTGGTGGGAAAATTCTTGGGCCTTTGTCCCTCAGAAAAGGACCTAGTGAAATGGATTCCACATTGGGTGGAAACCCAAAGGTCACTACGATTTACAACTCAAATCCAAAGGATTCTTTACCATCATTTTACATAATCTAGAAGACTGCAATAAAATATTTGAAGGAGGCTCATACTTCTACAACTCGGCAGGGATTTTCATTCATTTCTGTACATAGAAGTTTAGTCAGGAGAAGGAGGACTTATCGCATGCTCCAGTCTGGTTACGTCTCTACTCCTTACCCTAGGAATTCTAGCTAGAGGAAATCCTAGCAGGAATCAGAAACACGATTGGAGTCTACGTCAAAGCTTTAGAAGCCACAAAACAAAGAAGCTACAACGCTTATGCCCGCATTTGTGTCTATCTCAATATTTTGAAACCCCATCCTGTTGCCATAACTCTAGAATAGCATGATGAATAATGGTCCCAAAACATAGACTATGAGCACATATCGTTCTGCTGTAGGAAATTCCATGAACATGGCCATCTCTTCCCTGAATGCCCTCTTAATAGCGCTAGCAAGGCAGATCTTGCGACTCCTGACAAAGCCAAAGAAAATTACACTCAATTCACTGGTCATTGCAAGAAACCAACAAGAAAAGAAACCCCTTCTACCCCGAATGGACCCTCTACAAACAACTCCTTTGATGCCCTACAACATATCCCAGAGGATCACCTCAACCCCTCGACTTCTCTTCCTGAATGAACTCCCTCCTCAGACTCCCAAGGAAAATCACTGGATCTTCCTCCTCATGACCAATTTCATTTGGTCAATCCCTCAGATTCCTCTTTTCCAGTCAGTATAGGAATGGACATTGGGGACTTTGACATCAACCTTGAAGACCAAGATATTGTAGGAATTGACCTCGTACATCTGGAACAGGATTACCAGAAAAAATACCTTTACACAATCCCATCGAAACAATTATGTAGAGTGCACAAAGTATTCCTCAAATCTTCTATGGGAGGATCGACCAGAGATAACTCTAGCCTAGGAATCCAACGGGGGCCTCCAAAAGACCAGCACAAACCTACAAAAGATGAGAAGAAAAGGGGTAAAAACCAAAACAACAACTCATCCAAAAAATAGTCCATTTCATGGTCAACTTGGGACAGATCCACCTGATCTCGGGAAAATTTCCCCCTCTTCATCCCTCACCCTCATCATGAAGCTACTCTCATGGAACATCGAGGGTCTCAATGGACGTAGCAAGTAATTCATGCTACAGGAAAGGATCATGAAAGATCAGCTAGACATTTTCTTTTTACAAGAAATGAAATGTGTCAGAGACGAAGCTAATCCAAATTCTCACAAAATGTTGGAATCAAGAAAGAGTCTTGGAAACCTACGTGATTGGCATGGAAGGGGGGATTTCCATACTTTGGAACCCTTCCATTATCCTCATGGAGGAATTTTCACCTCCAAATGTCCCATCTCAGCCACCTACAAGATCATTGGATCGAACAAACGAGGATTTTTAACAAATTTGTATGGCCTGACCACTCAAAGAGACAAGGAATTTTTTCTCCATCACTTGGAATGGATCTCCAATCACATAGAAAATCAACGCTGGATTCTGGGGGGAGATTTCAACATGATACGCGACATGGAGGAAAAAAGACGGGGCACTCGAATATTGGATAGCGACAGCATTCACTTCCAAGGCATCATTGATATGCTAGGCCTTATCAACATGGAGATGATAAATGGACCCTTTACCTGGTCAAACAGAAGATCTGATGCCCAACAGGTTTCCTTTCATCTCGAAAAAAATTATCTATTTAGAGTTAGTTGAAGACCAATTTTTAATTTTTAAGTGGCTATGTTTTTGTCATATGGAAGCCACCCTTCTTTCCTTTGTCTTTGACCATTGTTGGGTTACCTGGATCGCTAACCTCACTTCTTCTGCCCTTTTCTCCATCTTGGTCAATGGAGTTCCTTCCAGACCCTACTCCCCTACTAGAGGCATCAGACAAGGTGATCCACTCTCACCCTTCCTTTTTATCATTATGGAAGAGGGTCTTAGTCTCTCAATCAAAGCCACCATAACCAATCATACATTCTCGGGTCTTTCCATGCATTGTAATGATCCTCATCATTACGGCTACAACCGAAGTAGAAGTGCTAATTTTTTTTTGTTTTTGGGCATGAAGGCGACGACGACAACAGTTTAGCCACACTACTTACGACAAACACAAGCACACAATCTAGGCAACAGGCACTATGACACCATGCACAAAAACAAGGGCAACTGGGTGAAACATGCATAGAACACAAGGAGAAAATGACTACCTATCCGACGCAAACACAACCACGTCTACAAGTTGAGGGACACATATCACTCCTAACACGATGGCCTAGATGAACAAGGACTAGAACCTCAAGCCGCGTGAACTAATGCCTGGATGCGTTCAACCCATGCACCCAAGTAACTTGCAATGCACGACAACACTCACAAAAACACACTGACTCCATCCAAGTTCTCGTTCGCCGCTACCCCAAAGAGCATGCCATGATCCCCTCATCAGGAATCATGCCAATCCTTAGTGATAGACGCGTCAATAACCTTGGTACAACACATCCTATCTAAACTGACAACTCTAGATAAATCGATGCACTAGGAGCTGAAACAAAGACATGAAGACTATGCCTATGCCCCCAAGCAATTGGTAGACACGACACAAGATAACCTTCAAATTAACTGCGCGAAGGGTCGGAGGAATCTTGTTTCCTACAAGACAACCTGTGGTGTAAAGACATACCACTCACACCTTCCAGCTCGACCTAAGGCATGAGGTGCATAACTACCAAAAACTAAAGGCTGGTAAGGTTTTAGCTGAGCATCATCTAACTCTCGTTCAAAGCTTGCGCAACTAAAAGGACTAATACACCCATAAAGATGATGAATAACGCACCCTGAAATCTTTTAGGCAAGAAGTCTAGGGGCGAAGGAGTGGATCTTTATCAATACTAAATTCGTCAAGCTATCATAAGGGTGAGCTAAAATGGCACTTGACCATATCAACCTTGTTAGCAATAACCATTGTTCATTAAAAAGGTGAACTCTTAACATTTTTAAAGGTGATCTATACTACCCCAAAATGATATTGAAGTTAAAAATAACCAGCCGAAATTTAACCAGTTAAGTTAAATGACAAGGCTGTAAGAATTAATAATCACAAATTTAATATACAAGTGACAGTTCGTGTCCAAGTAAGTTTTTGAATAATGCGTTGGTCAAATAATTCCATTCATAAAACGCATGAGGTGGCTTCCTAAAAAAAGGGTAAGAAGTGGATGCGTAAGTAAATGTAAAAATTTCGATGTTGAAAAACTAAGATCTTGAATATGAGTAGTATCACTTGTAGATGTATTATTTTTTTTTTTAAATAATTTTAATGAAATCTTGGAGTGAATTTCTTAAATAAAAATAATGTAGTTTATTACTATAAGACTACTATGTAATTACACAAAGGTTGTCAAGACTATAATAGAATGCGTGCAGGTTAGAAAGTCCCCTAGCCTTCTAATTACAATGCAATAGATTAGAGAGGCATTTTATATTTTTTTTCAATTGAAGCACTGGCTTTCAATACAAGAGAAAACAGAATGTGTGCAGTTCGCAAGTCCCCAAGTAAACTGAATTAAAATACCAATTAATATATATACGAATAATCCATTTATGCATTGGCTGTCAATAAACAACTAAATGTGTGCCGAACATGGACAAGTGATAGACACCCAGACAACTTGAGCTGTTTTAAAAAAAAAATCTTCAGAGCAGTAAATGCATTCACTGAGGCGCCTTCAAGTAAAATGCAAGGCAAAACTTCAGGCAAGGGAAACAATAATGATGCCAGTGCAATCTTAAGGAAAATATCCTCGCCAGGTAAGAAGAAACTAGCGGACTTGACAAGGCATGATCACTGTACCATACCCATCAGAACGAAGTTACGTAATGGCTGTCAGTAACGAATAGTAAATCGCCATACAATACATGCCAAAAGGGTTTTTATATTCCTTGTCATTAATTAAATAACATTCATTGTACAAGCTCATCAGAAGGAAATTACTTGGCTCCCATTATTAAATAAGCATGAGCGTTGTACAGAGACGCACCAGAAAGGAATTACTTGTTGGCATTAACATATAAGGCAAAATCGCTCTACCAACCACACTAGATCGAATTACACAATTTCTGTCATTGATAATTAAGCAAATATCTGTACCCAACACCCCAAAGGGAATCACATTTTTGTCATCATTAGATAAGAAAAATCATGTCCATTCAACAACAAACAAAGTCAACAATATACGCTTACACAAATAAGGTAACCATTGTGCAAAAATGCACCAGAATGGAAACTACAACGTTGCCGAAGAAACATTGTTGCCAAGTAATTCATTTTTATAATAAATCAAGTGGAGTTTTAACACAACAACCTTCGCTAGGTGAGGATCGCTATTGAAGTAAAATATAAGCAGGAGAAGGGCTCAATTCTATTGCTGAGGGGTTAAAGAAATATCGGTCTAAGGAATGTGGCGACAAAGAGTAAAATCACAGGGTTAATTCACCCATGAATTACATTTAAATTGTAGAGAACAATCAATCGTTGGCCAAAAGGATTGCAAGTGTAGAGCTAAATTATCCGTTAATATAAAAGCAAATTAAATTATTTATCAAAGCATAAAACGAAGAGTAAATTTATCCATCAATGCATACAAATGTAGTCAAGAATGTAAAATCATAGATAACAGTAAGAGAAATACAAAGATCCATAGGGAAAGTCATTGAGATGAAGATCCATAGGGAAAGTCGTTAAGATGACCCTAGAGATAAACCAACAAGGACACAAGACAACAATCATCCAAGGACAAATGACTGAGGTAGATGGTTGACAAGAACATCCTTCGCTCACCATCCACGCATAAAAAAGAAGGGCATTGAGATGATGAACTCGGGATGAGGGAAAAAATAAGTCGCAAACATCACAATCAATAATCCACATGATGGTCAAGACACACAGTGATCGATGGCCATGGGAAAGAACATCGAGCTAAAGGCTATAGGAAAAATTGCAGTCACCAACTAGAATGCTAAGACAATCATTTTCCATACCCAAATAAACATGCAAAACTAAGAGCATAAAACATACTAACAGTCTACCATGCAACAATAAAGGAAGCGTACCATTGCTCGATCGTTCACTCTAAGTTGATGTCCCGTGCGCTTCGTGCATCTCCCACTTGCTGACCAATGAGACTTCACCGGTACCTCCCAGCCAACACTAGGGGTGCTCTTCTTCCCCCTTAGCCCCCCCAAGCTGCAAAGGGGCCACACACACTATCCAGAGAATTAGCTAGCTCCCATCTCGCCTCTCAAGGCCAAGCTACCACTCCTCACTAAGGTGGATATCTGAACTCCCACAAGCTAAGTCATAAGTATAGATTTCTGCAGCGTAACGTTACGCCAAACAACCAAAGATCCAACATCATTCTCCTCCCTCCATTATATAGAGTTTCAAAGTCAAAAACTTTCCCAAAACCCCTATTAAGTTAATTTTCATACACTTAATTCATAATAATCCTCCTCGTACATGTGTCACCCATCCCCTTCATTCCTCCAAAAACTAATTTCTTTAATTAATGAATTACCCTTGTTTCCCTCACCCACCTAGGGTCATTCCTAGAATCGCTCCTAGGTGTCCCCAAATTCCCTTACAGGTTTTAATGATTTTCCCCATTATTAATTTACTACTTCAGTTTAAATTAGCAAGTTCTTAAATGGTAGACACCTTACTAAGTTGGACTATCTGCTTCTTCCTAGTGTTTCCCCTTTCTTTTTATGTTTCCCGCTTTTTTTCTAGCTTACTAATTATTTTAGATTTCCCTTTTTCCCCTTTTTAATTAAACTCAAAAAGGCATGTGCAGAAACTTACCCTTTTTCCCTTTTTATTTTTAATGAATTAAATTTTTAATTAGCATAATAAAGGAAAAAAATTATTTCCCCTTTTAAGTTTTATCCCAAAAGATTTTTATAATCACTTTAATTGCTTACCCCCTTCTTGTCACAAGATTAATGAATATTATCTTTATTAATTATTATATATATATATATATATATTAAATAAATAGATAAAAAAAATTCACCAACATAATTTAGACCTAGACTTTATTGTCCTAGGCTGGGCGACATTTTATTAGGGGAGAAGTTTTAAATCTTTCTTAACACCTTATTCATTTTAAATACATATAGGTTTATCTAATTATTAAATAACAACGCAACATGCCCTTCAGGATCCACTAGGTGCTCCAAGGGTGCCACTCGCCTCTTTCTATTTCTCTTGCGTGATGTGCCCTTCAGGACTCTTTAATGAATTAAATTTTTAATTAGCATAATAAAGGAAAAAAATTATTTCCCCTTTTAAGTTTTATCCCAAAAGATTTTTATAATCACTTTAATTGCTTACCCCCTTCTTGTCACAAGATTAATGAATATTATCTTTATTAATTATTATATATATATATATATATATTAAATAAATAGATAAAAAAAATTCACCAACATAATTTAGACCTAGACTTTATTGTCCTAGGCTGGGCGACATTTTATTAGGGGAGAAGTTTTAAATCTTTCTTAACACCTTATTCATTTTAAATACATATAGGTTTATCTAATTATTAAATAACAACGCAACATGCCCTTCAGGATCCACTAGGTGCTCCAAGGGTGCCACTCGCCTCTTTCTATTTCTCTTGCGTGATGTGCCCTTCAGGACTCACCACATGCTCCAAGGGTGCCACTCACCTCTTTGTGTTTTTCTTGCACGATGTGTGCTTCAGGAGGCACCATGTGCTCCAATGGTGCCACTCGTCTCTTTCCATTTTTCTTGCACGACATCCCTTTCAGGACGCACCACGTGCTCCAAGGGTGCCACTCGCCTCTTGACTAACTTCGTAGACATCAATAACCCCTGGAGTCAACACTCTGCCAAGTTATCTTATGGGAGACTAAGGGTCTCTAAGGAATAAGGTCCCTACCTTATTGCGCACCCCTTAGAATCGTCATGAGCGATTTTCGCAGTCTACCCTCACGGCATCGTGGTCCTCTCAAACTAGGTAATCTTTAACCTATAGGTCAAGCCATGACAGGAGTGCTAGGAGGATGTGGCAGGGCTGTTGTTCACACCTCTCCCTCAACATCTTTGGTAGTCCTGCATGACCCCTCTACTCCACATGTGAGTCTGGTCGACAAGCTATCGTCAACCCACGTCATCAATGAATCATGTCAGAAATATATCCATAAGCATATCATCTAATCAGATGCACTAATATCACTTATAAAACAATCAAACCCCAATAGTTCACTCCCTGACTTGATTCGGAGTCCAAGGGGTTCCATCGATGCCTCTGCATCCTTAAGGTCCAAAATCCTACACACTCAGTAAAACCGAGTCAATAGCACCTGTCTAAGTTAATGCAGTAAAACAACATGTCATCAACCCATAACACTTGGTAATCAAAATAAAAGGTTTAATAGTATAATAATCTAGGTCACTTGTGAGCAAGTGTCCTCAAGAATAAGTTTGCTTAGAGTGCGAAAGACGGGGAGTTACATTCACCCCCTCTTGGTCTAAACTTTGTCCCAAATTTTCACAGTATAAGTGTTGAAATAATGTGTATCACAGTATCATAAGTCTATCTATCAAACAAAAATGGGAACTTCTAGCGCATATCATATGTGTCCTCCCAGGTCATCGCATGTGGACTATAGTTGTCACACTGGGCCTTGACCTGCTCTACTATTCGACACCATAGCTGTCGAATGAAATGATCCAAGATGTGGATCGAATCAGTCATGAGCACACCCTCATCCGACATGCTCCAGGTGCTCAAATCAAAATATGTGTAGGATCACTAATTGTAATGTCTCAAACAGAGACGTGGAATACATTGTGCATACACCTCAAGAATCAGGCAGGGCTAGTCATTAGGCCATGGGCCTCTCTTTCAACCATCTCATAGGATCCCACAAACCTAGGAGATAGTTTATCTCCTTTTCCAAACTTTATCAAACTCTTATGTAGTTTCCACCAAAAAAATACTCGATCACCACATCATAACTACAGCCGACACGACGCGCATTGACATAACTCTTTTGCCCATCCTGCGCTTCCTTGATCCTTTGTCACATAGTTTGCATTTAATATTACAATTCTAGGATTTCTTCTGGCCCCACCAGGACTCTACCCTCAAGTCGATCCCAACTCAAGGCGTCCGACATGGTCGCTCGTAACAAAACTCAAAAGGTGCCATATTAATGGTGCTTTGGTAACTATTGTTATAAGTGAATTCTACCAGTGGAAAGAATTCTTCCCAACGCTTTTGTTGGTTCATCACATATAGGTGCAACATGTCCTCCAAGGTCTAGTTCGTTCGTTCGGTCTTATTGTCAGTCTCCGGGTGATACACAGTACTAATGTTAAGTTGGGTTCCCAACGCCTCTTGGAAACTAGTACAAAATCATCTAGTAACCACCGATACTCGATCGGATATAATCCTCTTAGCTATGCTATACAGCCTCACAATCTCACTGATGAAAACTCTAGCTATGTCAGGTGCCTAATACATCATACACACAGGAATAAAGTGAGCACTCTTCGTGAGAGTGTCCACTACTATGAAAATCGAGTCAGGTCTCCTTGTCATCAGTGGCAATCCATCAATAAAGTCCATCGAAATAACCTCCCATTTCAATTCCATAATAGCGTGTGGTGGTAGTAATCTTGTTGGGTGTCTATGTTTAGCCTTCACCTGCTGACATTCTAGACATTTGGCCACATAGTTGACTATGTCTACCGTCATTCCCTTCCAGAAAAATAAGGGTTTAAGGTCTTCCCTCATCTTCGTGGCTCCTGGGTGAGTGATGTAGACTGGTTTATGAGCCTCGCTTAGGATCAAGATCCTCAACTCATTGTTCAGTGGTATGTAAATCCGATTTTTAAACCTCAATAATCCATCGTCATCAAAATTAGATCCTTCAAATCTTGGTACCACCATTGTGTTTTGTCCGATAAATCCCTTGAAATCTTTGTACCAGTCATCCTCACATTGTAAGGTTAGAATATTTTCACGCAGATTCGTCTGAAGTGGCAACATCGAAAAGATGTGCGGTCTCTGACTCAATGCATCTGCCACTCAGTTCACTGTTCCTTTTATGTAAGTAATATCGAAGTCATACTCACTAAGTATTTCTGACCAATGCCATTGTCACGCGTTCAGGTCACTTTGTGTAAAGATGTGCTATGGTCCATAGTGGTTCATCTTTAGTTCAAATTTTCGTCCAACAAGGTAGTGTCTCCAAACCTTCAAGGCATATATGATGGCTAACAACTCCAAATTGTGCTTCACATAGTTCTCCTCATGCCTTCTTAGTTTCCTTGAGATGTAAGTGATCGCACGACCATCTTGCATCAAGACTCCGCCTAAGCCTTCCTTGGATGCATCAGTGCATACCAAGAATTCTGCGTCCATGTCAGGGACTTTTAGTATCGGTGTCATTGTCAAAAACTCCTTGAAAATCCTTAAAGTTGTCACGCATTTCTCGGTCCAAACAAACTTCTTGTTCTTCTTCTACAACTCCATGATCGGATTTTCTATCTTTGAAAATCCCTCGATGAACCGTCAATAGTATCCTGCTAAACCCATGAAGCTACGTACTTTTGGGACATTCGTCAATGTAGGCCATTCCATAATAGCCTCAACCTTCACTGGATCCATGGAAATACCTTCACCGGAGATGACATGCCCTAAGTAGTGAATCTTTGATTGATAAAATGAGCATTTGGTCAACTTCCCATATAATTTGTGCTCTCGCAGACAATGTAGTACCAAGCGCAAGTGCTCGTCATGCTCCTCTGTCGTTCGAGAGTAAATCAAAATATCGTCAATGGATACTTAGATGAGCTTGTCAAACTCATAAATACCCCTGGGGAGTTTTTCAGTCCAAACGATAAAACAATAAACTCGTAATGTCCAAATCTCGTCTTAAAAGCAGTCTTAGGGACATCATCCTCCTTGATCCGTAATTGGTGATACCCAGATCACAAATCGATGTTTGAGAACACCGTCACACCCTTCCTCTGATCAAACAATTCATCTATCCTTG
Source organism: Picea mariana (assembly GCA_032191745.1). Classification (NCBI taxonomy): domain Eukaryota; kingdom Viridiplantae; phylum Streptophyta; class Pinopsida; order Pinales; family Pinaceae; genus Picea; species Picea mariana. The sequence continues at coordinate 95,803 of JASDQU010244499.1, forward strand.
GCAACGAATACTGATTCTTGGTCGTTGCCTTGTTCAATTGATGGTAGTCAATGTAGAGCCTCTACGACCCATCTTTCTTTCATATGAAAATAAAAGGCGCACCCCACGGTGACACACTTGGACGTATCAGTCCCAGGTCCAACAATTCTTTCAGTTGTATTCTCAACTCTTGTAACTTTGGGGTCGAAATCTGATAAGGCGTTCTAGCTATCGGTTCAGTCCTTGGTTTTAGGTGTATATTAAAATCCAATTCCCTCTCTAACGACATTCTAGGTAACTCATCTGGAAATACATCTACAAACTCTCTCACCACCGGAAGGTGTTCTAGACCTTCTGCTACTCCCTTTTTGTTTGATGCAAGGATCACATAAAGCTTACATCATTTTCACAGGCTCTTCCATAGTTGCAAGGAAGAGATGAACCTTAGGGAAAATCCCTCATTTCATCCTTCAATCATGCGTCTTTGTCCCTCATCACCGACCAAGCTCAATCGTTTTGTCTT
>JASDQU010244499.1:103723-122759 GCA_032191745.1 Picea mariana
ACAACTCTTCAAATGATCTCCCTTGGTGATCGGGAAATCGGACTTCGCGATTTCGCGAATCCTATGGTCGCGCACCCCGTGCTTCACAATACCCCGGAACCCGATGGTTAAACGTCCACGCCTCCTGTTCTTATCGGGAATCCTTCCGTCGGGATTTCGACACTTTTGATTTCGAAACAAATTGTCTCGCTGATCCCCAAATCTCGATATGCTGATATGCCAATACATCACGACACATGTCCTCCACTCAAGGGTGTGTAACTTATCTGGCATCGCGTTTTGGAGTTTCGTGACTTTCCCCACTATGATTTTCACGTCACCAAAAATCCTGATACCCCGATCCCCGATGCACGTGAGAACTGACCCTCCACATCATTGTCCCCTCGTCGCTCTATTGGGCATCGCGGGATCACGATTCCAGAGGCTGTGATTTCTTCGCTCCCAAAATTCCCGATGTGTCGACCCCGATGCCTCCCGGGCTTCCTGACACGTGTCCTACCGAGATCAACGACTAGGATTCTTTTCAAAATTTTGGGACTTTAATGGTCAACGATTCTTACCCTCTGAAAACCCGATGACTCCAATATCCCAATGCCTCCTCCAGGACTCCTTCTCTGCTCACTAGGACTTAATCCCGGTGTAACCCCTGCCGAATCTGACGGTTGATGGGAATTCACGAAATTCCTCTGGAAAATCTTGACCGTTACTTCCTCTTCTTGAGGGTTTCCTTGGTGAAAGCTTCTTGTGAAATCCTTCAACAGATTCAAAGGCTCTACTCCTCCTGAGCTTTTTCTTGACTTCTCAAGTCTTCTTTGAGAACTTCTTACGCGCACTCCATGTGGAAACCTTTCAACAACGCCTCCGTGTTGAGTCTTTGGACTCTGCGCACACCTGCAGTAGCAGTCTTCCAAGGCTCTACTCAGAATCATAACTTTGAGACTTAGTTTGGCCTGTGCACTCCTTGCACGGATCTGTGCCTAATTGCACCTTCGAAGGAAATGAGAACAAAAGCTATCTCTAATTGAACCCTTCTATCAATGCACTCCTTGTGGACAAATTCGACTGCACTCCTTGCAGGAATCCTCTGGCTCAATTAGGGGAACAATTTGAACTCATTCACTCTTCCTCTCAGACTTCAATTCGACCATGAAATCACATACACATCATAATAAAGCAAATGTATGACAGGAAGCAAACATTCATGAGCATATCAACAATACACAGAGAAACAACACAAACCATGAATTTGAATCAAAGATTTCTTCTATTAATTCAAATGCCTGTACATGGGTGTTCTTCATACAATTCTCTGCTTGCTCTCTTTCTCTTCCTGCTCCTGTTCTGAATGCTAATGTTACAATGATACAATGAGGGTGTCTATATCTGTTTTCCCTCTTGGACTCTAAAGCTATCAAATCTACAATTAAATTCCTATCTACCAGCATTAACTATGTTAAATTCCGACTATCTACCTAAGGACGAGAGCTATCCGCTCAAGGTCCATTACAATATACAAAGTGCACCTTCATAAATGGCTTCATTAAAGACTTGTGCAACAATCCCAAAGAATTTTCAAAAATTTTGGTTGGTGGCTTGTCCAGCTGTCCTTCGCTTCCGCGCTGGCTCGCTTGATGAGTCGGTGATGCTCTTGCATCATCTTGCAAGACCAGGGATAGGGTATACAAGGTCATTGTAGACAGTGGAAGCAATGATAATATCGTTTCAACTGAGATGGTAGAAAATATAGAGCTGGAGACGATTGATCATCCAAGCCCTTACAGTGTTTCTTGGTTGCAGAAGGGACATCAGGTAACTGTCACTAAACAATGTTTAGTAGAATTCAATATAGGAGGATATAATGATAAGATATTGTGTGATATTATTCCTATGGATGTTTGTCATCTATTTCTGGTTAGACCATGGCAATATGATAGAAATGTGATTCATGATGGGAGAATGAACACAACACCCTAGAGAAGAATGGGAGAACTCACATGTTGCTTCCAATCAAGGATAGGGAAGTGAAACCTGAAGTAAGTAACATTGTACTTCTCATGAGTGGGAAGAAACTTCTTACCGAGGTAAAGAAGAAGGAAGAACTGCAATTTATTGTGGTTAGGAAACCAAAGATTATTTTGACCATCACAAGGGTAGATGATTTACCAGAAGAGATTCAGGAACTGCTGGAAGAGTTCACTTACATAGTAGTGGAAGAAATACCTCGTTCGTTGCCACTGATCAGAAGTGTGAGTCATCATATTGACCTCATACTAGGAGCTAATTTTCCAAATAAAGCCACATACAGATTGACACTGCAGGAGAATGAAGAGGTCAGAAGACAAGTCCAAGATTTGTTGGACAAAGGGTTGGCCAGAGAAAGCTTGAGTCCATGTGTTGTTCCAACAGTACTCAGTCCGAAGAAAGACGGAGGATGGAGGATGTGTACTGACTCAAGGGCGATCAACAAGATAACTATAGGGTATAGATTCCCATTGCCAAGGATGGATGATCTGATGGACTGCTTGAGTGGAGGAAATTATTTTTCAAAGATTGATTTGAAGAGCGGTTATCATCAGATCCGCATGAGAGAAGGTGATGAATGGAAAACACCATTCAAAACCAACGAAGGGTTGTATGAATGGCTTGTTATGCTGTTTAGCTTAACAAATTCATCGAGTGCCTTCATGAGGTTGATGAACGAAGTCCTGAAGGAGTTCATCGGAAAATTTGTCATTGTGTATTTGGATGACATATTGATTTTCAGCAGAACAGAGACTGAACACTTGAAGCATTTGGCTACAGTGATGAGGAGGCTACAGCAGGATAAGTTGTTGATAAACATAAAAAAATCCTCATTCATGAAGACAGAGCTCATTTATTTAGGATTCGTTATATCTGCAAATAAATTGAGGATGGATCCAGATAAGGTGGAAGTAATCAAGAATTGGCCATCACCAAAGAACATATTTGAGGTGAGAAGTTTTCATGGATTAGCTAGTTTCTACTGAAAATTCATTAGGAATTTCAGTGGAATTAGTGTAGAAATGATGGATACAGTGAAGAAGAGACATAAATATTTTCATTGGACAGAGGAGGCTGAAAAGAGTTTTAATCTGTTGAAGAGGAAGATCACGGAACAACCAATTCTGGTGTTGCCATATTTCCGAAAGACATTTCAAGTGAAATGCAATGCAAGTGGGTTTGCAATAGGGACAGTCTTGAGTCAAGATGACAGGCCAGTAGCATACTTCAGCGAAAAGTTGAATGAAGCGAAAGTGAAGTACTCCACATATGATAAGGAGTTTTATGCTATTGTTCAGGTATTGAAGAAGTGGAGGCATTACTTAATTCCCAAGGAGTTTTTCCTATACAGTGATAATCATGCATTACAGTTTGTGACTCAACAGGAGAAGTTGAATCAGAGACATGTAAAATGGGTTGAGTACATGCATAATTTTACATTTGTGATTAAACATATTTCTGGTATTGCTAACAAAGTTGTTGATGCTTTGAGTAGGAAGTGTTTGCTGTTGCAGGAGTTCAAAGTCAAAACATTGGGTTTTGATGATCTTAGGAACATGTACGTAGATGATCCAGATTTTAAGGAAGTGTATGAAGTAGCTGAGAATCCAGTTCTCAGAGATAGAAGCCAATGGGACGAATACATGATCCAGGAAGGATTATTGTTTAAAGGTAATCAATTGTGTATTCTGAAATGCTCCATGAGAGAGAATCTGCTGAAGGAGAAACATAGTGGAGAATTGGCCAGACACTTCGGTCATGAAAAGACATTCACAAAGTTGAATGAGTCATACTTTTGGCCAGGAATGTGAGCAGAGGTCAAGAGATTTGTGGACAGATGCAGGATTTGTCAGCATTCAAAAGGAAGGAGGCAGAATGCAGGGTATTATCAACCATTGCCTATACCTGAGAAGCCGTGGGATGAAATCAGCATGGATTTCATATTGGGATTGCCCATAACACAAAGAGGGTTTGACTCAATCTTTGTGGTGGTGGATAGATTTTCCAATATGGCACATTTTATCCCTTGTCAGAAAACTAGTGACACAACTCACATTGCGGATCTATTTTTCAAAGAAGTCATTCGACTTCACGGCTTACCAAATAGCATAGTTTCGGATAGAGATACAAAGTTCGTAGGACACTTCTGGAGAACATTATGGAAGAAGCTGGGAACTAACTTGTCGTTTAGTTCATCTTATGATCCTCAAATGGATGGACAGACGGAAGTGGTGAACAGAAGTCTAGGAGACTTGCTGAGAAGCCTGGTGATAGAATACCACAGCCAGTGGTACAATATATTACCACAGGCAGAATTTGTGTATAACGACTCAGTGAATAGAAGCACAGGGCAGAGTCCATTTCAGATTGTATATGGCATGCAATCGAGATGGATTTCTGAGCTGAGGGATTCCGAACAGACTGCGACTAGGAGCGCTAGTGCAGAAGAATTCGCATAAGTGATGAAGGAACTTCACAGCCAGGTGAAGAACCGGTTGCAAAATTCAAGTCAGGAGTATAAGCGTAGAGTAGATCAACATAGAAGACAACTTCAATTTGAAGTTGGTGACTTTATTCTGGCACATATGAGAAAAGAAAGGTTCCCGAGAGGAACATATAATAAACTAAAGATGAAGAAAATCGGACCCTGTAAGGTCTTGAGGAAATTTGGGGTGAATGCTTATGAGATTGAATTACCATATGGGATCGAAATTTCTCCGATATTCAATATCACAGATTTGTACCCATACAAATCTGAGGGAGTAGGAGCAAGACATGAATAACCAAAGGTTTAGTGGAAAAAGCAGATGCCAATTGCAGAAAAGCTGTAGATGGAGCACATACTCGATAAAAGAATTAGTAAGAAGACAAGAAGGAAGGAATACCTTGAGTATTTGGTCAAATAGAAGGACCATCTAGTTGAAGATGCCAGCTGGGAGAATGAAGCAGAGATTTAGAAGCATGGACAGACCGTGTGCGAGCTCATGGACAAAATCCCATGAAAATTTTCAAGCGAGGGAATATGATGCAGGAGCATCTCAAGCGAGCCAACGCGGAGACACCAGACAGCTGGACAAGCCAACACACATTTTGAATTTCCATTCAAGATTTATGTGCCAACCTTAAATGTGATAATTAAATGAAGGCACACTTATGTAATGTAACGGAATTTGAGCGATTTGCTCTCGTCCTTAAGTAGACATAAGGCATTTATGTTAATAAATGTAAGTAGGTAGAATTGAATGTGTAGATTAGACAGTTTTAGAAGAAAAGAGGGAAACGAGATATAGACACCCTCACTTGTGTTATTGATACATATAGAGAATAACGGAGCAAGAGGAAGAGCATGCAGAGAGCTGTGTAAAAACACCCATGTACAGATATTTGAATTAATAGAAAGAGTTTGATTCAGATTCATGGCGTCATGTTGTTCTCTGTGTATGCATTTTTGAATGTTACGCTCATGAATGTTTACTCTTTCTATCATGCAATTGCTTTTATGCTATGTTTGAATGATTCCTTGTTGAATGTCTGAAATCTGAGAGAGGAAGAGTAATAGAATGAGTTTCAATTGTTTCTCTGTCTGAGTAAGGGTTCCTGCAAGGAGGCAGTTGAATTGTCCGCAAGGAGTGCATTGACAAAGGACTCAGATAGTTTAGCTCTTGTTCTCATTCACTTAGAAGTGCAGCTAGACATAGGAGCTATGAAAGGAGTGTGTAGGATGAGGAAAGTCTCAGAGTCGTGGACCTGAGTGAGGTATTGAGAGACTGTTGCTACAGCTGTGCATAGAGTCGAAGGGAATTCAACACTTGAAGGTGTTTGAAAGTTGCTGCAAGGAGTGCGTGCAAGAGGTTTTCTAAAGAACTTGGAAGTCATGGAAAAGCTCAGAGGGATTTGGACCTTCGAAGGAGTCGAAGGAGGTAAGAGGCCAAATACTTTGAAAGTTGGAAGGAAGGCGTACCGATGTCGGATTGCAGGAGGACAGATTCATAGAGGAAGAACAGATGGCCGAAATTCTCTAAGGAGAAACTGTGAAGTTCCGTGAGTAGTTAGATCTCGTGGAAGAGAAGGGAAGATATGGCTGGTGTTCCTGAAGGTTCTAAGCTCAGGAGGAGTAGGACCGTAGATCTAGGTCACAAGGGTCGTTGGATTCACAAGTGAATCCCTATTTCGGGGTTTCGTGGGTGGAAGTCCCGTAAACTTTGCAACGGGAATTGTGATATCACAAAACGCAAAGTCTCAAAGGCTAAAAGGACGGTGTGGGGCCAGAGGAGTTGGCAAGGTGGACAGGTGGTAGATTATCACCGCAGAAGTCAAAGGTGTTGACCATTTCAAGATTTCGTGGGTCGAAGCTCCAAACACATTGCATTAGGATTTGCAATATCGCAAAGTCCGAAGTCCCGACAGAGTGGAAGTCGTTGAAAAGTCAACCTTGAGCTTATCAGTGTTTTGGCATATCGGGTTTCGAGAGTCGAGGAGACGAGTCACTCGACATTGCGATAATTGAAATCGCGATAAGGAGAAGTCCGAAGGAGAAAGAGAAAAGGTCAACGTTGACTGTTTTCAGGTTTCGAAGATAGAGGGACAAAGCACTTAACCATTGGATTCGCGAGGGTGCGAAGTTCGATCTCCCAAGCACAAGGGGGATTTTCACGAAGTTGACTGTGGTGCAGATTTCTTGAAAGGGAAATAGAAGAGATGTTTTAGAGTTCTTTGGGCCGAAGAGAAGAAGATCCTGAGGACATGGACCTTCCGATCCGAGGGTTGTGGAGGGGTTGCGTCATCACACAAGATGGTCAATACACACAGGGATCGAAGGCCATGGGAAACAACATCGAGCTAAAGGCTATGGGAAAAATTCCGGTCAACAACTAGAATGCTAGCACAATCATTTTCCATACCCAAATAAACATGAAAAACCAAAAGCATAAAACATACTAACAATCTACAATCCAACAATAAATGAACCGTACCATTGCCCGATCGCTCCCTCTGAGTTGATGTCCCAGGTGCTTCGTGCATCTCCCACTTTCCAACTGATGAGACTTCACTGATACCTCCTAGCCAATGCTAGGGGTACTCTTCTTCCCCTTTAGCCCCCTGAGCTGCAAAGGGGCCACACACACTATCCAGAGAATCATCTAGCTCCCAGCTCACCTCACAAGCCCAAGCTACCACTCCTCACCGAGCTAGGTATCCCAACTCCCACAAGCTAAGTCAGTCAAGCATATATTTCTACAATGTAATGTTATGCCAAACAACCAAAGATCCAACATCATTCTCCTCCCTCCATTATATAGAGTTTCAAAGTAAAAAACTTTTCCAAAACCCCTTTTAAGTTAATTTTGATACACATAATTCATAATAATCCTCCCCGTACATGTGTCACACATCCCCTTAATTCCTCCAAAAAATAATTTCTTTAATTAATTGATTACCCTTATTTCCCTCACCCACCTAGAGTCATTCCTAGAATCGCTCCTAGGTGTCCCCAAATTCTCTTACAGGTTTTGATGACTTTCCCCATAATTAATTTACTACAATTTAAATTAGCAAGTGTTTAAATGGTAGATGCCTTACTAAGTTGAACTATCTTCTTTTTCCTAGTGTTTCCCCTTTCTTTTTATGTTTCCCACTTTTTTTCTAGCTTCCTAATTATTTTAGATTTCCCTTTTTCTGCTTTTTAATTAAACTCAAAAAGGCATGTGCAAAAACTTACCCTTTTTCCCTTTTTCTTTTTAATGAATTCAATTTTTAATTAGCATAATAAAGTAAAACAATTATTTCCCGTTTTAAGGTTTATCCCAAAAGATTTTTATAATCACTTTAATTTCTTACCCCCTTCTTGTCACAAGATTAATGAAGATTATCTTTATTATTTGTTTTATTTTTATATTTATATATATATTTTTTTATATATATATATATTTTTAAATAAATAGATAAAAAAATTCCACCAACATAATTTAGACCTAGACTTTATTTTCCTAAGTTAGGGGACATTTTATTAGGGGAGAAGTTTTAAATCTTTCTTAACACATTATTCGTCTTAAAGCCATATAGGTTTATCCAATTATTAAATAACAGCACGACGTGCACTTCAGGATGCACTAGGTGCTCCAAGAGTGTCACTCACCTCTTTCTGTTTCTCTTGTGCGACGTGCCCTTCAGGGCGCACCACATGCTCCAAGGGTGTTGATAGCCTCTTTTTGTTTCTCTTTCACGATGTGCCCTTCAATACGCACCATGTGATCCAAGGGCACCGCTCGCCTCTTTCCATTTTTCTTGTGCAACGTGCCCTTCAGGACGCAGCACGTGCTCCAAAGGTGACACTTGCCTCTTGATTGATTTGGTAGGCATCAATAACCCCTAGAGTCAACACTCTACTAGGTGATCTTGAGGGAGACTAAGGGACTCTAAGAAATAAGGCCCCTCTCTTATTGTGCACCCCTTAGAATCATCGTGAGTGACTGTCACAGTTTGCCCTCACGACACTGTGGTCCTCTCAAACTAGGTAATCGTTAACCTACAGTTTGAGCCATGGAGGGAGTGCTAGTAGGTTGTGGTAGGGCTACTGTCTAGACGTCTCTCTCAACATCTGTGGTAGTCTCGCATGACCCCTCTTCTCCACATGTGAGTTTGGTCGACAAGCTATTGTCAGCTTGCATTATCAATGAATCATGTCAGAAATATATCCATAATCATATCATCTAATTAGATGAACTAATATCACATATACAACAATCAAACCCCAATAGTTGACTCCCCAACTTGATTCGAAGTCCAAGGGGTTCCATCGATGCCTATGCATCCTTGAGGTCCAAAATCCTGCACACTCAATAAAACCGAGTCAATAACACTTGTCTAAGTCAATGCAGCAAAACAACATGTCATCAACCCATAACGCCTCATAATCAAAATCAAAGGTTTAATAGTATAATAATACGGATCACTTGCGAGAAAGTGTCCTCAAGAATAAGTTCACTCAGCATGCGCAAGAGTGGGATGTCACATGCATGGACTCTCTCCACTTGGCTTCCATATATGAGCACATATATGGAAGTCAACCAACTTTTGTATATGCGCATATATGGAAGAACACATATATGGAAGCGAACTTCCATATATGCACATCTATGAAATTTGGCTTCTGTATATGCATGCTTCCGTATACGCACATATATGTAAGGAAACTTCCATATATGCGCATTTACAGAAGCACACATATACAAAAACAAAATTTTGTAAATGCACATATACAAAAGGTTGTTTCTGTAAATGCACATACACGAAAGTTGGCTTCAGTATATGCGCATTTACAGAAGGTGGATTTCGTAAATGAATGCATATACGGAAGCGTGCATAAATGGAAGCCAACTTTCATAACTGAGCATTTACTAAAATACACTTTTGTATATCTGCACATACTGAATAAAACTTTTGTAAATGCACATATATGGAAGTTGGCTTCTGTATATGCACGAATTTACTAAAGTTGGCTTTTGTATATGCACACTTCTGTATATGAAAGCCAACTTCCATAAATGCACATATATGGAAGTTGGCTTCCGTATATGCGTGCATATATGGAAGCCAACTTCCGTATATGCACATTTACAAAAATTGACTTCCATATATGCGCACTTCCGTATATGTGTGCTTCTATATATGCACATATACTAAATCTAACTTCCATAAATTGACATTTATGAAAGTTGGCTTCTATATATGTGTATTTATGGGACTTGGATTCCATATATGAGTGCTTTCGTATAAGCGCATATATGGAAACCAACTTTTGTATATGCACATTTATAGAGAATTTCGATGTATGTGCATCTACAAAAGTTGGAAACAGTGTATGTGCATATACGGAAGCACGCATATACGAAATCCAACTTCAGTAAATGCGCATTTACAAAAGGGTGCTTTCATAAATGCACATATATGGATGTTGACTTGCATATATGAACATTCAATAAATGCGGATATATGGAAGAAAACTTCCATAAATGGGCATATATGAAAGTTGGCTTTCCTATAAGTGCGCATATACATAAGCCAAATTTCGTAAATGCACATTTATGGAAATTGATTTTTGTATATGTGCGCTTTCATATATGCACATATACTGAATCTAACTTCCATAAATGCACATTTATGAAAATTGTCTTCTATATATGTGCATTTATGGGAGTTGGCTTCCATATATAAGCGCTTCCTTACAAGCGTATATACAGAAGCCAACCAACTTCCGTATATGTGTATTTATGGAACACTTCCGTATATGTGCATATACAGAAGCGAACTTTCGTATATGAACATTTACAGAAGAACACTTCTATAAATGTGCATTTACGGAATTTGACTTCTGTATATGCGCATATACAGAAGCCAACTTCCATATACATGCATTTATGGAAGTTGGCTTCCATATATGCACACTTCCATATATGCATGCATATATGGAGGCCAACTTCCATATATGCACATTTATGGAAGTTGGCTTCTGTATACATGCATATATGTAACCCAACTTCCATATATGTGCATTTACAGAAGCACGCATATACAGAAACCAACTTTCATAAATGCGTATATACAGAAGGTTGTTTCCATAAATGCACATACACAGAAGTTGGCTTCCGTATATGTGCACTTCCGTATATATGCATTTACAGAAGGTGTCTTTCATAAATGCATGCATATATGGAAGCGCACATATACAAAAGCTAACTTTCGTAAATGTGTATTTATGAAAATACACTTTCATATATGTGCACTTCTGTATATGCACAAATACTATATAAAACTTCCATATAAGCGCATATACAGAAGACAACTTCTGTATATGTGCATTTAGGAGCACTGTCGTATACGTGCATATACAAAATTCAACATTTATAGAAGCATGCTTCTGTAAATGCATATTTATGGAAGTTGGCTTCTGTATATGCGCATATATGGAAGCCAACTTCCATATGTGCACATTTACAGAAGTTGGCTTTCGTATATGTACGCTTTCGTATACTCAGGCTCAAGATTCTCTTATTACTCACGATCCTTTGGAATTGGACTCTGGACTTGGAGAGATCAAGTTTAAGGAGCATACCTGGAGATTTGGTGGTTTGGAGAGAGTGAATCACCTCATGCACTAAAATGACACTCTCCAAGATCTTCGTGCCCTCCACATAGCTAGATTGTTCCCGGGAGATGATAAATGGAAGAATTCTCTTAAGGCTCTTGGAAATAACCTCCGTGAGGAGTTTTTAGATCACATTGTAGAGTGCTATAGGTATGAAATGTTTTGGATGAGTGATTTTTTCCTTTTTTTGAATAAGGGTGAGGAACGTGGCATTGAGAGTCGTTAGAACCTATCCAGACCTCCTTGAATCCTCAATGATTTCCAAAAATTTCTCTCTAATCATAGCCTAGCAGTGGTGAAAGAAACCGGTTGTGAAGCTATCGAGCCCAGGGGATTTACCTACATGCGTATATTTAAGGGCTTGATCAACCTCTTCTTGTGTGATTGGCTGCATCAAAGCTCATTTTTTTCTCCGGTGACACTCTTTGGAATGTTCTATGTGATGGTTTCTATGGATTGAGTGTGGTCGATTAGAGGTTCATATAGAAGCTACCTGTAATAAGTGAGTATCTCTTGTTCTATGTCTTCATGCTGCTGTAGTTATGTTTCTTGATCCATGGAGAGGTGAGAGATGTGGTTGATGTGTCGTCATTGAAGAATCAATATATGGAAGAACTTTGAATTCTTATCCCCCTCTTTGAGCCACTGGATTCGTGATTTATGTCTCCATAAGATTTCTTCTTGTGGTTGTCTCTTAACAATCTTCTTATTTAGGCTATCCTCATGTTCTTTTAGAGAGTTAGTGGGGCCTTGGTGTTTTATGTGTTGCTGCAAGGCCTGTATTTGATGGTTTAGGGGCTCTTGGGAATGGATGATGTTCCCAATGGTGGATTTATTCCATACTTTTAGGCCTTGCTTGAGATTTTTTATCTTCTGCTGGAATTTGTACATGGGAGTGCCTTTAGGAACCACAGATTCCTTCCACCATTGTTCAATGTTTGCTTGGAAATTCGAGTGAGTTAACTAGAATTTTGTGATGTGAAAGGGATTCTTCCCTGACATTCCACTGATATCCATTCTGAGAAAAATTGGCCAGTGGTCTGAACCTGGTGCATCTATCACGGTGTCATACCATGTGAGACCTTCCATCATGAAAGGTTCAGAGATGAGGAATCTATCGAGATGATAGGTGACCTGTTGGGCGTCAGATATTTTGTTTGACCAGGTAAAGGGTCCATTTATCATATCCATGTCGATAAGGCCTAGCATATCAATGACTCCTTGGAAGTGAATGATGTCACTATCCAGTTTTCAAGTGCCCCCTCGTTTTTCCTCCAGGTCGCGTATCATGTTGAAATCTCCCCCCAGAATACAATGCTGATTTCCTATGTGATTGGAGATCCATTCCAGGTGATGAAGAAAGGATTCCTTGTCTCTTTGAGTGGTAGGGCCATACACATTTGTTAAAAATCCTAGTTTGTTCGATCCAATGATCTTGTAGGCGGCTGAGATGGTCCATTTGGAGGTGAAAATTAACTCCATGAGGATAGTGGAAGGGTTCCAATGTATGGAAAGGCCCCTCGCCATGCAAATCATGTTGGTTTCCAAGACTCTTGCATATTTTATGAGAATTTGGATAGCTTCGTCTTCGACACATTTCGTTTCTTGTAAAAAGAGAATGTCTAGATGATGTTTCATGATTGTTTCCCATAGCATGCATTACTTGCTGTGTCCATTGAGACCCCTGATGTTCCATGAGAGTAGCTTCATGATGAGGGTGAGGGATGGAGAGGGGGGAATTTGTCTGAGATCAAGTGGATATGTCTCGAGTTTACCAGGAAATGGCCTATTTCTTGGATGAGTTGTTGTTTTGGTTTTCTGCCCCTTTTCTTCTCATATCTTGTGGTTTTGTGCTGGTATTTCGAAGGCCCCTGTTGGATTCCTAGGTCGGACTTATCTCTGGCTGATCCTCCCACAAAAGAGTTAAGTAATACTTTGTGCACTTTGCATAACTGTACTAGTGGGATTGTGTAAAAGATGAAATCATGAAGATGGGTGTCTATTTTTCTTGTTTTATGAGAAAAAAAAAAAATTCACAAGTTCTTCAACTTTCAGCATACAAAAATATTTTTTGTATTTAGAATTTCACTTTACAGTAAAAACAAAACTTGTGAAGAATTTTGTTAGCTTTCCAATGACTATTTTTCATGTTTTTTTTATTAAGATTTGATATGTCAATTTGACAATTGTTTAACAGTATCTTCCTTAAACATGAAAGTATTGATAATGAGTTATTTTTTCCTCCAACAATGTATCTATTATTAAAATTATGTTTTAAAAAAATGAAATATACTGCAACAATCTACAGAGACTCTATTTTATTATGACTATAATTTTGAATCTAACGGATGAATATTATAATTTATAGAATTTTTTGAAGTTGATGAAGATGAAAACGTTGCATATTTTAGACACATGTTTTCCTCCACCTTGTATCTATCTTAATTTTTACTTAAAACTAAAATATAAAAATACCCTTTTGAAAAGAACAGTTTAAGGATTATGAATAAATAAAATTTCTAAATTTTTCACTTTGTATTTTTAGAGATACAAATATTTCTTTCACTGAATCATAATGTCTATTGAAAATATTATGCAATGATTTAAAAAACAAAAACAAAAAAATTAGATAAAAATAATGCAAATGAAAACAAATTATAGGAATTGAAAGTAAATTCAATTTTTCAAATGCTGGTGTCATTTGCGAAACCAAATTCTGAGTATTTAGAGGAGTCCGCAACCTCCAAAGTTTAGGTAAGCTTGGGGAAATTCTTTGGTTTCTATTTACAGTCCCAATTTCTCATTTTCAGCCAAAATAATCTTTCAGCTGAAACAATATTCTTTCGGCTGAAAGACTAAATTCTAATGGAAACCGTCAAAACTAAACAAATTCCAAGGTTTTCGGTAGAAAAAACATTGTTTCGATCGAAAGAAGGTTGAGCGAATTCCATCGTTCGGAAAAAATGAAAAGACACGTCGTATCATTTCATTTCCCGCCAAATAGTATAAATTCGCTTTCGGCTGAACACATTTAACACAATTCATTGCTTGTTTGATGTTTTCTAGAGCACCTAAACAAAGTTTCGAATCATCTTTTTGGTTTTTGGTGAATAAGGTAATTGATGTTTGTTCAATTTTTTATTGGACTAACAATTTATACGTTGAAAGATAAATGTTGAGCATTTTTTCAAGGTGAAGTCTTTGTTGAACATATATTTTAAAGATAACTATAAAAGTCATGGGAAACAAAAGTTTGTGCAAGAGAAAATTTGGTTGCACTCGAGATGATACTTGCCATAACGAACAAAGGAAAGAGCATTATTGGAGAAAGAAACAAGAATGTGCAAATATTGAAGAAAGAAACAATGATAATGTAAATAGAGATTTTCAACAAGAAGAAGTCCAACCAGGTATGCATGCACATACTGCCTATATTAAAAGTATAGAATTCAAATTTAAAATATTGTTTAATATAATTGATTGTAATTACAATTTGATTTTTTTCAAAGAACATAAATAGATTTGTCTCATAATGTCGAAGAAGATGTTGAAACCAAAATTGAAGCAGAAGACATTGAAACCGAAATTGAAGAAGAAGACGAATCACCTATAGGTATGTACATAAATTTAGATAATACAAGATGAACACTTGTATATATAGTTTAGTGAATTTATGTTCGGGTTTGTTTTTTAATATAAACTTTAAATTGAAATATGAAGGATAATCTATCAACATTGATGATGGAGGGTAAAATCATGAAGATGGGTAACACTTTTTCTTGTTTTATGAGAATAAAAACTGTATTTTCACAAGTTCTTCAACTTTTGGCATACAAAAGTATTTTTTTTATTTAGAATTTCACTTTACAGTAAAAACAAAACTTGCGAATAATTTTGGCAGCTTTCCAATGACTTTTTTTTTTTTTTTTTAATCAAGATTTGATATGTCAATTTGACAATTGTTTAACAGTATGTTCCTTAAACATGAAAGGAATGATAATGAGTTATTGTTTTACAAAACAATGTATCTATTATTAAACTTATGTTTTTAAGAAACAAAATATACTGCAACAATCTACAGAGACTCTATTTTATTATGACTATAATTTTGAATCTAATGGATGAATATTATAATTTCTAGATTTTTTTGAAGTTCACCAAGCTAAAAACATTGCAGATTTTAAACATATGTTTTTCTACACCCTGTATCTATCTTAATTTTTACTTAAAAGTAAAATCTAAATATACCCTCTTGAAAAGAACAATTTAAGGATAATGAATATACATTTTCCATAATTTTCCACTTTGTATTTTTAGAGATATAGATTTTTCATTTCACCGAATCATAATCTCACCTAAAAATATTATGTAGTGATTTTTTCAAAAAATTAAATAAAATTAGATAAAAACAATGAAAATGAAAACAAATTATATCCAATGAAAGTAGATTCAATTTAAAAAATGTTGGTATCAATTCTGAAACTAAATTTTGAGTATTTGTAGTAGTCCGCTATCTCCAAAGATCATGTAAGATGGAGAGAATTTGTAGTTTCCTGCAAACAATCCTATTTTTAGGTTTTCGGCCGAAATATTCTTTCAGTCGAACCTTTGTTTTTAACAGAATCCATTAAAAATTAAACGTTTCGGACGAAAAGTCTTTCGGCCAAAATATGCTTACCACAGGAAAATAATTCATCTAAAAAACATTGTACACAAATTTCAAGGGCGTCGTCAGGGCATCGTTCAATTCGACATGCAAATTTTCGGCCGAAAAAATTCCTAGCAACATTTTTTCAGCCAAAAATTTTCCGCTAGAAATTTTTGAGACCCGATTGTCACGAAAGTGTTACCCATCTTCATGATTTTACCCTGGAATATTAGAAAATGTTGATACTGACAAATTTGGGAAGAAAAAAGATAAGCATTATATAATATATCGAACTAAGAATATGTATAATACTTTTTTCAAAGATGAATCAGTAACAATACATGCTCAACTTTTACTCTGTCTAATAAATTCAAGAAAGTTAAAACAAGTTACATCATTATTGGGTATTCAAAAGTCGACAAAATATGCAAAGGTGAAACAAAATGTCTTTGACAATATAACTAGTGTATTAAAATATTTTGGAAAATCTCGAAAAAAATATGTCAGTGTTGCACATAGAGCGATACAAACCACAGTTGTTTCATCTAGCATTCTAAAATATCAGTTGACAGAACACATGGAAAAAATGATGAGAATGTTAAGAAAAACATTGCACAAACATAGAAAATTTCGATTGCAAATAGATGCAAATGATGAATTGGCTTGTTGGACAATCATTTCTAGACAACTCTACAAAGATAGACATGCAAAAAATGTTAAATAATTGGCCAGTAATTGTTGGTTGGTAGAATATAATGTTTCACCACATACAAGGGATGTGTTGCGATGAAGAATAGCACAAAAATAATATGAAGAACATCCAAAACATATATTTCCAATGACACAAATAAAATTGTTCAATAAGTTCAAAGAAGAGCACAAAGAAGTTAAAATTTCCATCAATACATTTGTGCAACAAAAACCATTCTTTGTTAGACCCATCACTGTTCATGATACTTGTTGTTGTCATTATTGATGCAGGAGCATCGCCAACACATCAAGCAAGCCAGCGTGGAGCAGAAGACAGCTGGATAAACCAACACACATTTTGAAAATACTTTTGGATTGTTGAGTGATCTTAAATGACCCATTTAAGAGATGGCGCACCTGTATATTATAATGGACCTTGAGCAGATAGCTCTCGTCCTTAGGTTAGATGAGGCATTTAAGATAGTTAATGCTAGTAGATAGGATTTTTAATTCTAGATTTGATAGTTTAGAGTTCGAGAGGGAAAACGGATATAGACACCCTCATTGTATCATTGTAACATTATGGAAATAGGAGCAAGAAGAGGAGAGCAAGCATATAACTGTGTAAAGAACATCCATGTACAGATATTGAATTAACAGAAGAAAGATTTGATTCAAATCCATGGTGATGTGTCTCTTCTCTATGTATTGATGCTATGCTCATGAATATTTGCTTCCTGTCATACATGTACTTTTATATGCTGTGTATGTGATTTTATGTTTGAATTGAAGTCTAAGAGGGTGGATAGAGTGAGTTTCAATTGTTTCTCTAAGTGAGCCAGAAGATTCCTGCAAGGAGTGTAGTTTAATTGTCCGCAAGGAGTGCGTTGACAGAAGGGTTCACTTAGAGAAAGATTTTGTTCTCATTTCCTCTAGAGTGCAGATAGGCACAGTGCCATGCAAGGAGTGCGCAGGCCAAGTGAATTCTCAGAGTTGCGATTCTTAGCAAGGTATTGAAAGACTGCTACTGCAGGAGTGCGCAGGGCCGAAAGACTTCAACACTTAGAAAAAGTTGAATATTTTCCGCAAGGAGTGCGTGTAAAGTTCTTTCTAAGGATTTGAGGATTTCAAGGGAAGCTCAGGAGGAGTAGGCCTTCGAATCCATCGAAGGATAAGTGCAGGGAAGTTGTTGTTGAACATTCGAGGGAAGAGTCGTAGGTTGGCGAGTGAGCAAATGAGTCTCGTGAAGAGACACTACTTTATTTCGAAGAACCCTCAAGGGGAGAACGGACGGACGAAATCTTTGGAAGAGATTTCACGAAGTCCCAAGAGCCATTGGATCTCTCAGAGGTGCAGTCATGGAGAGGATTCAAAGCTCAGGAGGGGTAGTGCCATTGATCCAAGTCGATCAGGGCCGTTGGATTCTTCATGAGATCGCCTATCAGGACCTCGTGAGGAAAGTGTCCTAAGTTTGCTAAGGAGAGTCGTGATATTGCGAGGAGTGAGATATCCACTACTCCGAGGATAGTGTGGATCTACAGGAGTTGGCAAGTGAACAGGTGGCACCTCGCAGCTCGAGAACTCGTACGTGGAAGGGTTGAGAAATTGGCATTAAAAGTCGCGAGGTGCGACTACACGAAGCGATGAAGTGGTGAGAGGATCAGGAGCATCCATCTAAACGGGACAGGTGGTGAAGATCTAAGGATCTCACAAACTCGGGAGCTCGTAGGGGGAGAGCCCAAGCATTGGGTATTCAGAGTCACGAGGACACGAGGAGTGAGGAAATAAATAGCCGTTGGATCTGGATCGTGGAAGGACCGTTGGATCTGCACGTGAGATTGTGCCTCAAAGCCTCGTGAGAAAAGGTTCGAGAACTTGGCCACGGAAATCACGAAGTCACGAGGGAACGAGGTCGCGAGTCTTGACACCTTGGACCTCGGGAGTCGACGGGGAAGTTATTAAACCCCGCGAGTAGCGAAGTCGTGAGGGGTGAGATCGCGATAGCGCGGAAATCTTGATTGAAGTGACGGGTGTGGATGGGTCAAGTCACATGTGCGCATCAGAGTTTCGGTACCTCGGGTATCGGAGGTTGGAGAACCAAAAGTTTGGTATCGCAAGTAGCGAGGTCATGAGTAGCAAAATCCCTCAGGAAACGTCAGTGAGTTGACCGACACATCGGATCTAGGGGATCCGAGGGTGTAGCGCTCGACTGTTGGACTCGCAAAGTCGCGAGTTCCAGTCCTCCGAGAAGTTAAGGAAGGGGATCATGCGACGAAGAGAATGTGTGGGTAGGAAGATTCATGAGAGGGAATTTGGAGAACCTTTGAGTTCTTTAGGCCGAGAAGAGAGGAAGGTCCTGTGTGAGAGGACATGCCTGCGAGGTGGTGCGCGTCTGTGCCAGAGTGGTATCAGAGCTAGTTTGACTCTTTGTTTAGCAAAGAGAGAGAGAAGTTCACCATGCCACCCAGAAGAGAAAGACAGTCACCCGACCCAGAAGATAGGGAGGTGAGAAGAAGAGGTAGGCCGACAGG